>VDFB02097665.1:93884-217525 GCA_007258455.2 Sequoia sempervirens
AAAGAGGCTAATATTGGTAGTCCTGTCAAGAATGCTTGTGGTGATCCCATAGAGGAGTACGATCCCCATTACTAGAATAATGTTCTCTATGCAAATCCACCTTCTCAAGATTTGTAGACATGCTACGGCCTTGGATACAAACTTGCCTCTAGATATGGTTATGGGCGTAAAGTTTATGGGTGTAATGAACAATAAATTTAAGTCCCTATAGAATGTACACCTCATGAGAATAATTTGGGGCTTGGTTGCTCGAATGAACAAACTAAACGAAAACCACGGTTGAATGACATGATTTATACTCAACCTCATTCTCTTGAACTGATTCATCCTCCTTTATCTACTATCTTCATGTCTTCTTTTGAGTAGTCAAACTCTTCTCCGCAAGAGAAAGGTTTGCTTCTTGATCCTCATTCTTTATCTAAGAAAGAGTGTATTTTGTTGAGGCTCCTTAAAGCACACTTAATTACTCTTCCTCCTCCTACACATAAGAAGTTTCATAAGCATGATAAATCAAAACATTCTTTCTATGCATACCATCGAATGCCTAGTTATTCCACTAGTGAATGTAAGGCCTTGAAGGAAAAAATACAACTTTGTGATTCTAGTATCACCACTCTTCCATTTGTTGATGCACCTACCTCTTCTTAAAATGAAAAATGATATTGAGGTATACCTCTATCCTATCCATTCTAAGCATCTTCTCATGAGGTTCTCACACCTCCCTTCTATAGTATCTTGCATGGTTCTCCTCCCTTTTATGTTGGGGGCAGTGATAACATGTTCTAGAGATGTGCGTCCTTCTTAAGTACCCCCCTCTCTTCTCTCTATCTTTCAATTGGAGCATCCTTTTTAATGGGAACCTTTGTGTCTTGAAGGATTCCTTGTCAAAGGACCCCCCTTTGAAAGGTTCTCCTTCAAATGAATTCATTGGTGTCTAGCTTGGGGGTAGCCTAACTAGACCTATCTTATATATTAGTGTCTAGCTTGGGGGTAGCCTAACTAGACCTATCTTATATATTAGTGTCTAGCTTGAGGGTAGACCGACTAGACCTATCTTTTCTATGGTTTTCCTTTAATGCAACTTGCAGTAGCCACAAGCTTTTCTGATCTTTCTTTGTAGGATTGAGAACCTGTAGAGATCTTTTGCATCAAGCTTTCCTTATAGGACCGAGCACCTACGAGGACCAATAAGACTCTATAGAGCCTTTCACATTTGGCCCCCTAGGACTGAGAACCTATGACACCTCCTTTGTAGGACTAAAAACCTATAAAGCACTTTATTTCTATAGGACTAATCACATGCAAAGCTTTTGTTCATCTTCTGTAGGACCGAGCACCTCTAGCGCTTTTGTTCAAATATCCATAGGACCAAGTACTTGTGGAGCCATCTCTCTCATCTCTTCTCAATTGTGTATGTTGGATTGAAGACTTGCATCTTCTTCATCCTTGGTATATACTTCTTGATTTCTTCAACATTGGTTTCTTCCTTGTCTTTTGTATGCATTCTTCTCTTGAAGCAATCGATCCTCACATTCTTCTCTTTGTTTAAGAATTATTCTATATATTATTTCTTAAATTGGGGACAACACATGGTGCTGAGACAACCTTTTACATCGAGGTCTCTTTCACTTTGTTGACTTAAGTCTTGTTATTTTTTTATATGTTATCCATGTATATGTTCTAACCTTGTGATGTAATGAATTTTTATGTTCTAACATTGTTGTCTTGTGCAGGTCTTTCTTGTCTAATGTGTTTTTTTGGTAGGTCTTCTGCCTAGGGGCATGTTTCCTTAGTTTGAAGGGTTATATGCTTCCTCTATAGTATCCTTTTGGTATCATGATGTTATTTATGTTTGTTATATTTCCTTTAGAGTGCATATTAGTGTAGATTCATATGCTCACTAAAGTGGGGGAAAATGTAATGTCATAAAATTGCACCCCTTGCAATTTCACATACATTCTTATATCCACTTTAGTGTCCACTCCCTTAGCACTTGTGTAGACTCGTTTTAGCCCTTACATCAGCCTTTTCCCCTCTCATGATGCTTAGGACTCCTTTCCATCAACTACCCTTCACGCGTCAACTTTGCATTAGACCTTGTGCTTTTCTCGTGCCTATCATTTTGTAGTGTGATTTGTTTGGACACTAGCACACCATGTGGATGTTCACATGTCACACTAGCATCTTGTGAAATTTTGGCATTCAAACAATTGTTTTCAAGTGCCTTGCCATTGTTAGCTACTTTTATCAGTGGTAACGTCTTGAGATTCCTTGTAACAACTCGAGAAGCTTCTTTTCCCTCCTCTTCTTTGTTTAAATGCTATATTTTCAATTCATACGAGCCTATTTAGGCTGACTTACTAAAAATAGTAAGTGACAATTTTTCACTATTTTTGACTCCTGACTGTCTTACATCCCTTAAGTGCCATCATGGAACTCAAAACAACTAAAAAAATTAAGGAAAAACAATTTTTTTTGGTGATGCAAGATTTCCCTACACTGTTGGATGCTCCTACATCAAACACCCAAGGTAATTTGAAAGTGACCCTGTCAATTCTTAAGAGTTAGAGGAAGACCAAGATAGTTAACCTCTTCCTCAGATAACCACGATGAATCTTACATAGGCCTTCCTCTCCACTTCACCAAGTACTTTGCATATTGTATGTTTCTTATGCTTCTACCCACACGACTATCCATAATTTCTTCTATCTCCTTTTCCAAAGTAGGTGTTGAAATATTCCACTGTGCTTTTATTGTTTCTTCATTAATTCCCCCTTCATGATATTATGTTAAATAAAAAATGTTAAACAAAAGTGAAATGTGAATTTCATCAAGCAACTCTACCTCATATGATTTTCCTGAATCATGCTTCTTTAGCATCTTGCATCGTCCAAACTTCTTCATCTTTAACTTGTTGTATGTACCAACTGGAAACCTCTCCTTTCACAAATGAACCATGCCTTCATCTCCTACCTAGAACTCCTTATGCCTCCTTATCTGATCTACCTTGGATTATATTGTGAATTCATCTTACTAATATGTTTGTTCACTTCTTCATGCAAATTCTTCAGGTGCTCAACAAAATTTTCAACCTCAGCACTACTCTTCTCCCCCTTATCTATCTTTCTCAGTTCAGAAGGAGTTCTTGGACTACTCCCATACACAATTTGGAATGGTGATTTACTAGTGCTCTTGTTGACATAATTATTTTAAGAAAATTACACTTGTGGTATAATCAAATCTCATCCCTTGGGATTATCTCCTACTAAGCATCTTAGCAGGTTACCCAAACTCCTATTCACCACCTTCATTTGTCCATTAGTCTATGGATGGTGTGTAGAACTAAACTTCAAATTTGTCTTCAACTTCTTCCATGATTTCCTCCAGAAATAACCAACAAATTTGGTATCTATGTCTGAAACTATACTCTTTGGTAGACCATGTAGTCTCACTACCTCTCTAAAAAATAATTCTGCAACATGAACAACATCACTAGTCTTCTGAAACGAAATGAAATGTGCCATCTTTAAAAAAATATCAATCACCACAAATATGGAATCATTCCCTCTCTGTGTCCTTGGAAAGCCAAGAAAAAAATCCATGCTAATATCCTCCTATGGCCTCTCAGGTATAGGTAATGGCTGATACAATCCAGTATTTTGACTTGTTCCCTTCGCCATCTAACATACTCTGCAACTTTGTACAAGCTTCTTCACATCTTGTTATAACTGTGGCCAATAATAATTCTCATTGACAAGAGCAATGGTCTTATCTCGACCAAAATGTCCAACCAATCCTCCACTATGCTTCTCCTTAATTAGATTCTCTCTCATAGAACTCCTTGGAATGCACAATTGGATTCCTCTAAACAACATCCCATCTTTGATTAAGAAATCCAACCATCTTGCACTATCCAAAGTAATAGGTTCCAAACAAGCCTTCCAAGCTTCTACAAAGTCTAGATCTTCAAGATACAAAATTTTGAGTTCATTGAACCCAAAAACCTATATATTCATCTCTATCAATAATTTTTTCCTTCTACTTAAGGCATTTGCAACTCTATTTGAACTTCCACTCCTGTGCTTCAAAAAAAAGTATAACTCTACAAAAACTCAACCCATTTTAAGTTCTTTTGATTTAATTTTCTTTGACTATTGAGATACTGCAAAGCCTGGTGATCAGTATATAAAACAAATTCTTTTGGAAACAAATAGTGTCTCCATTTCTTCAAAGCCTAAACTATAGCATAAAAATACTAATCATAGACAAAATATTTCTTCTTAGCATCATTTAAATTCTTGCTAAAATAGGCAATAGGCTTACCTTCTTGACTCAAAACAACTCCTATGGCAGTGCCAATAGCATCACAATCTACCTGAAAGACCTTATTGAAATTTGGAAGTGCCAAAATAGGTTGCTTTGTAACTTTCTTCTTCAACATATCAAAACTTTTGGCTGCTCTTGTAGTCCACTTAAACTCTTTTCTATCCCCTCTCATCACTTCAGTTAGAGGTGCAAAAATACTATTGAAATTCTTAATAAACTTTGTGTAAAAACTTGCTAGACCATGAAATGATCTTACCTCTATAACATTCCTCGAGGTAGTCCATTCAATGATAGCTCTCAACTTCTCTGGATCCATTTTAAGACTATGTTGAGACAAAAAATCCCATATACACCAACTCTCTCTTCACAAAACTACATTTCTTCAAATTAATCAACAACTTCTCCTCCCTTAGCGTCTCAAAAACTCTTCAGATATGCATCAAGTGCTCCTCCAATGTCTTACTAAAATTTGAATTATCATCCAAATAAACAATAACAAATTTTCCTAAAAATTCTTTCAATACCTCATTCATAAGCCGCATAAATGTACTTAGTGCATTGGTTAGCCCAAAAGGCATGACCAACCACTTGTACAAGCCCTCCTTGGTTTTGAAGGCTATCTTCCATTCATTTCCTTCTCTAATCTGGATTTGGTGATATCCACTCTTCAAATCTATCTTCATGAATTTCTCAGCTCCACTCAAACAATCCATAATGTCATCCATTCTTAGCAAGGGAAATCTATACTTGATGGTGATCTTGTTGATGGCTCTAGAATCTGTACACATTCGTCACTCCCCATCCTTCTTTGATTCCAGTACTGCAGGTACTGCACATGGACTCAAAATCTCTCTAATCAATCCCTTTTTCAACAACTCTTGTACTTGTTTGTTCAACTCTTCACTCTCTGCTGGTCATACGATGAGCTGCCTTATTCAAAAAACTGGTTCTAGGAATTAGGTCCATCTAATGACTAATCTTTCTTACTAGAGGAAAACCTTCAGGTACATTATTAGAAACAATATCTTGAAACTCATTCAACATATCTGAAACCTCTATAGGTACCTCATCAGTGTCCTCTTTATCAACTCTAGGGATCAATGCAAAACACATATGCTCATGCCTCATCCTTCTAGGAACTTTCTTCCATCAACTAAACAAATTGTTGCATTATTGCATACCTTTTCCTTTGCCTCTTTCAAGGGCTTCAACTTATGATGAACTCCATCCTTTGTCAACGAATAGGTGTTGGCATGTCGATCATGTACTGCTTGTCGATCAAACTACCACGGTCTGCCTAGTAACATATGACAAACATCCATAGGCATAATATCACACAATACCTCATCATGGTAATTTCCAATCTTGAACTTTACCAGATATTGTTCATTTACCAAAGCCTTATGGTCCTTCTACAACCAAGCAATTCGATATAGATTTGGATGCCTTCTTCTCTCCAACTGCAACTTACTAACCATCACTTTTGAATCAAGGTTATTAGTACTACCTCCATCAATAATAACATGGAAAAATTTACCTTCACACTTACATCTAGTGCGAAATAAATTATTCCTTTGAGTTGGTTCCTTCTCCTCATCCAACACAGTTCTTCTAGTGACAAGAACCTCTCCTCTTTCTGCATCCTTAGAATGTGAAGACTCAACATCTTCATCTACATGTGCAACTTGTGTATTACCCTCAGATCTTCTATTTTTCCTTCCTTGATGTTGAGGACACTCATAGGCTCTATGTCCTTCTTCTTTGCACTAGAAACAGGTTCCAAAAAAGCCTCCTCTTCCCAGTCCTCATCCAGATCTTCATTTTCCTCTTTGGTCTCCATTATTTTGATCACAAGGATGGTAGGTGTTATCTCCTTTCTAGTTCTAGCTGCTACTAGAGCCTTCACCCTTTTGATCTTCATTTCAACCTCCATATGACTGTCCATCAGTCTTTCCTCCATGGACTCCACCTCGTTGTTTGTTCTCAAACCTCTTGTTTAGTCATTCTTCAATCTTTAGAGAAAAATGATAAGCATCCTCAATGGTGGTCATTCTTACCAGTGCCAATTCTTCCTGTATGCTTGGATTCAACTTGTTAATATAATGAGAAACTTTCTCTTTATTCACCTCAGAATGTCCTATGCAAATCAGGACCTTGTGAAATTCTTCTATGTATTCTTTCACCATCCTTGTTCCTTGCCTCAAGCTCTACATCTTCTTGAGTAGCTCCAATTTAATCAACCAGAATAAATTGTTTCTTCAATTTTGACACCTTCTATCTCATCTGGAAATTTTATCTTTCCCTTGTCTTCCTCTTTCTAACTAGACCTCTTTCCACTAGATACTGGTGTGACCTTTCAATTTTGTCTTTGCAAACCTCATTCTATGAGGATCTTCAATTTTCTCAAACTCAAAAAATTCCTCCATGTCATTGATCTAGTCGATCAATTCTTCAGGATTCAAACTTCCACTAAAAGTTGAAACCTCCATTTTAGGTCTCTTCCCAATGCTTGAGATCACTCACAACAATCTTCTTTCTATAGGATCCATTGGACCTTCCTCTTCCTCTTCCATTTCCTCTTTTGTTTCATCTTCATTGTCATCTCTTTCTCATTGCACATCTCTTCTTTGAACCTCTTGCTACAAGTTTCTAATTGCCTTTTAAGGGCTTTGATTTCATCTCTAGATGGATCTCTTCCTCCACCACATCAACCTCTACCTTTGTCATGTTGGAAAATTATTGGAGGAATATTGAACTCAACCCACACTCACAGGTCCTATTGCAACTGCCTCACATTTGACGCTCTATTACAAACTCAGAAACTACTGCTCTAATACCACTTGATGAGGGCCACACCTCCTAAAACCCACACAAATCACCACAATAGATACCAACACAGAAGATGTGAGCCATAAAAATAACTTCCTTTCAATTATTTTCTAGAAAATGAAATTACAAATTCAAAACTTACATGCTATAGCCTCATTGGCTTGATTTATTACAACAAAATCAACTTGGAAAACAAAATATATTATTCAAAGCCACAATTTGCACTAATGGAGCCAAATGTACAACCCCCCACTTAACCATTTTTAGTTTACCCCAATAACCACCCTAGAATGTTCAACTTTCCCTTTTGTTTTGTTGCCAAAAGTCCCGCCATTTGATTTCTGGCCTAGGAATAAATTTTAATGAAATTCACTTTTTAGAGTGGCAACTTTGTGGGGCCATAAATTTTGATCTGGGTGTCTGATTTGCTATTATTGCATGTCGTTGGAAATCTCTCAAAGAGATCTACAACACTTCAACTCACCATAGGTAAGTTCGTTAACTTTTCGAGTTGTTTCAGGGCCTTTAAAGTCTTCATATTTGAATTTGAAGTTGCATTGGAGAAATTTCTCGAGACAAAAACTTTAATATCTCCCAAACCGTGCAGGTTATTGAGATGATTCTTTCGCGACCAAAAATGTTTTCCAATTCTACTCCTTGGGGGTAAATTTTTAGGTCCATACCAACCTATTTAGGCCAACTTACTAAAAATAGTAAGTGACCATTTTTCGCTATTTTTGACTCCTGACTGTCTTACATCCCTTAAGTGCCATCATGGAACTCAAAAAAACTAAATAAATTAAGGAAACATTTTTTTTTTGGGTGATGCAAGATTTCCCTACACCGCTAGATGCTCCTGCATCATAGTATATAGAGATCATCTTTAATTCAAGCTTAAGCCCTTTAATAATTAAAGCATCAATTTTAGTAATTTTTTAATCTATAATTCCACATGAAGACTGAATCCAACTAAATGATGTATGTGTGTAGATTATTTTATAGTATAAAGGGTGAAACATGGTCAAAGAAGTTATGGTTCTTGCTAAGGGTGTTTTAATTATCACTCTATTTTAGTTAGACACATACATAGTTCAAAGCAATAGTTAATTCTATAGTGAAGATATATATAGAATATTTTCCTTCACCATTAATGCCAAAAAGTGAGGTGTGTTGTGTCTACCTCTGATGGAAATTCTTTCTAGGTACCTAAGGATGTTCATGATTTGGAGACTTGTCTATTATTAGAGAAAAAAATATGACACCAAAGAATGAGTCACATAGGTGAGAAGGGTGTAAGGACCCTAACAAATAAAAACTTTTTTGAGGGGTTAAATGATTCTAATCTCAAATTTTATTTTTATGAATATTTTTTATATAAAAAATAAGAAATTTTACTCTATTTCTCGTAAATCTTATGTAGTGTTGAATTTAATCCAATCTAATGTATTTGGTCTTGTTAATGTTTGTTCAATTTCCAAATATATGTATATATATTATATTTCCTTAATTTATTATTATAGTATAAGGACATGGGTATATTTTCTCATAAGTGAATTTGAAGTCTTCAGTCATTTTAAAGTGTTTAAGGCTCTTGTATAGAATCAAAATAGTAGGAAGATTAAGATTTGTAGGACTGATAATTATGTCTAATTTTGTTTAGCATATTTTCATATATTATATAAGGATCATGGGATATAAATTTACATAATACAAATCTAGACACCTCTGAGTATAATGAAGTTGAAGAAATCATGAATAGGATGTTGATGGATAGGGCTAGGTGTATGCTCAATGGGGCTAGCTTGGAATATTTTTTTTGTGTTGAATTAGTTTCTACCACTTGTTACATGGTTAACATGTTTTCTAAATTAAATCATTTTGATATTACACCTATAAAGGTGTGGTTAGGAAAAAATACCTCATTAAGACATATTTGATTATTTGGTTGCAAGGGGTATGCACATGTTCCTAGTGAGAAGTAGTTAAAATTAGAGAACAAAAATGTAAAATGTATCTTCATTGGTTAAGGTGTTGGTGTGAAAGGATAGAAACTTTGGGACCTTGTCATTAAGTGATTTTTGTATGGTATAAGTGTTGTATTTAGAGAAGTGAAGTCTTCTTCCATAGTAGTGAAACTAGAGAAGGATGAAAATAAAGGTGTGGTTCAACTAACCCTCAAGATCAATAAGGTTGAACTAGAAGCCCACAAATAATTGAAGAGGTGGAGAGATCAAATTGTTCAAATAATTCTAAATAAGAGATAGAACATCCACCTTAGTCATTGAGTATGTTAACTTGGCAAAGTCAACAACTACACATGTATACTCCATATGAATGTAGATGTATTTTTTCTTTGATTATTAACATTGATGAGCATATGCTTATAAAGGAGGCTATGGGCACACATTTTGTAGAGTCTTGGAAGGTGGACATGTATGAGGAGATGGTTGCTTTGAATAGAAATAACACATGGGACCTAGTACCTCTGGTTAATGGATGAGTTATATGCAAATGGGTATCAAGAGAAAAATATGATTTGATGATATTGTTGATAAGTACAAGGTAAGATTGGTTGAGAAGGGTTATTTTAAAGTTGATGGAATAGATTATAGTGACATTTTCTCCCTAATAGCAAAGATCATGACATCCATTCAACTTATATTATCTATTGCTATAGTGTATGATCTTGAAGTTCAATTCAAGGGGTAAACGCTTTTGATCAGAGCTATGAACCGGATACAACCATACAGGATTTGAACCTTGGTGGCAAGAACAACAATGCCACCGATAAACCATTACACCATGCCAATACAGGTGTATGATCTTGAAGTTGATTAGATAGATGTGAAGACAATATTTCTTCATGGTGATTTGGAGGAAGATATTTACATGGCACAACCATAGTGCTCATTGATAAAGGCAAGGAATATTTTGTTTGTAAGTTGAATAAATCCTTGTGTGGCCTTACAAAATCTCCTAGGATGTAGTACTAAAATTTTGATTCTTTTATGTTAATTTAAGGAATTCTAAGATCCACATTAGAACATTACATCTACTATAAGATGGGAACTAATTGTATTCTCATTATTGTATTATGTGTTGATGATATGATATTTTTAATTATGGGAAATGTTTTATTTATTAAAGTATCAATTTTTGGAGTAATTTTAAATTAAGGACTTCGAGGCATCCAAGTGCATATTAGGGATATATATAAAAATAGATAAAGTGAACAATTTTTTTTTGGATTTGGGCTAGAGTAAGTATGTGCACCTAGTGTTGAAGACATTCATCATCTTAGATTATAGGTCATTACACATTCCTATTACGATGGGGACAAAGTTACCTATTTAGCAATGTCTAGTTTATCTTAGTGATATGGAGGATTTGAATAGAGCACCTTATGCTAGTACATTCGGGAGTTTGATGTATGCTATGGTCTGCTAAAGACCAAACATTTCCCAAGAAATGGTAGTTCTTATCTAGTTTATATCTAATCATAGATGAGTATATCAAGATGTAGTTTTAAGTGGGTCTTCATGTATTTTTGGGGTACTTCTAAGTATTAATTATTCTATCATAATAATCCTATAGGAGACACACATTCAATTTGTATTCATGGATTTGTGGATTCAAATTAGGTTGGAGATATTGATAGTAGAAAATCCACTAGTGGAGAAATTTTCACTATGCTTGGTGGTGTAATTAGTTGGATGAGTAAGTGATAGGCTATGCTTATTTTATCCACTATATAAGAGAATATAAGACAATAACTCATGCTTGAAAATAATCTATCTAGATTAAGATATCATGTTTGATGTTGGGATAGAGGAAGGAGCCATTACATTTTATTGTGTGTAGGCCGACCACACCAAGGTTCCAGGTCACGCAGAGCTGAGAGCGGAAGGCTACTCTAATCTACCTCAAGTTGAATAAGAGTTAGATTTCAAGGATAAAGAATGGAGAGAATTCTCAATGCTTCTATCACTCTACTAACCTGAGAGTTTTAATGGGGCTAAATGAGTAGATTCTTGGAACCCAAGCTATGCCTAGGATAATTCTTTGCCAGAGGACAATAAGATAGAACATGGATGACAACGCAATGTGCTGGTGTCTCACAGGTGCGTTGGCATCCATATGGACATAAAGTTAAAAAGGAAGTGAAAATTATGAGGAACCTATTGAAAACTTAGTGGTTGAGGTTTAAAGATGATAACTAAAATGATAAATGAAAAAATAACTAAAATAATGTAAAAGATGATAAGAATAAGGGTGGTGAAGATTTAACTCACAAAGAGTCCAATTCACTGACAAGATCCACATGAAAATGTATCTACACACAATAAAGGAGGAAAAAATGTTGGGGATGTTTCAGGGCTTGCCACAGTCAAACCCTCGTTTTGGTGTTCCCACCTCCACAAACATCCAAATAGATAGATATGTGGAAATACGATAAAGAAAATAATGTTGGAACGTAAATGAAACCAAAAACTATGAGAGACACTATGCTACTCAAATCCAACAACAAAGTAAGAGTACGAAAGTAATACCACCCTCAACCAAAGGCACTCAAGGCCAATGAGAGAGGAATGCAAGTCTACACCTGTGGAAAAGTCAATGTGGCCACAAAAACACCAAAAGAAGTCTCGCAAGACACCAAGTTGTAGCTTTTGTGGTAGATGTGAAGAATGTTGTGATTGTTGGAATCGTGAAGCCAATAGTGCAACAAGTAGCTTGAAGCTGCAATAATGTGGAGTGAGAGTGAAATCATGTGTAGAATATTAAGAATTGCTAAGAAGATGGATTGAAATTGAAGCACAGTCATTTGATGATGAAATGGGAGGGAAAGAGCCATTCAAAGGTTGGTAGGAAGGTGTAGGGGTGTTACATTTTGTTGCCAATGGAGAACGTAATGCCTTTGCAGATTCTAGAGGCAAGAATCTTGTCAGGACGACAATGCGTTGCACAGACATCTATGCATTGCGTGCACATCCTCGATAGATATTCCCCCACCGACACTAAAAATAAGCACCAAGTGGATGGATTTTAGAATGACGATGTGGAATTTCTTGGTCAAATTTGATTATTCTAAGGTCGAGGGTGTAAAAGGGGAATTCGCAAGGGGTTGAAAACTTACACCTATACATTTTTCCCCCACTTTAGTGAACATGAGTGTCAATGAGTGTTTGATAAAGTATATCGAAAGAGTTCCAAGAAAATATACCTTAACTGTCGAGGAAGCAGATCACAATCTAGTGTACTCGAAAGTGAAGGGCAAGCAAATGACTCCATAGGTACTCTCTCCTGAGGATGTTTGAACAAAGTGTACCGAAGGCCTGCAAACCAATGGTGGACAAATCCCGTAGGATGCAATTCCTTCATAGGTACTTAGGCCTACAAAGAAGGCACCCTCAAGTACTCTCTCCTAAGGATGTTTGAACAAAGTTTACCGAAGGCCCAAAAACCAGCAATGGATAAATCTCGTAGGATGCAATCTCTTCATAGGTAATCAGACCTACAAAGAAGGCACCCTCAAGTACTCTCTCCTGAAGGAAGCCCAGTGTGTGGGACTTTGTAGAGTTTGAATGGAAAGCATCTTCATAGGTGCACTTGCAAAGCAACAAGTTAATCCACAGACAACACATGTTAGAAAACAAAAAGCCACATAGGAAGCAAACAAATAGTCAAAAATTGAAGGAGGAGCTTTCAAAGGGGTCCCTCAAGAACCCTTCAAAAGTGTTGTACCCAAAATGACTTTTTGCCTCAATAAGGCATTTGGGTAAAAAATGGTCTAAATCTTATAAAATTGTCGTCAAAAGTCAATTTTAGGTCAAATGAAGAATGGGATTTTTGTGGGTTTATTGTCAGAAGGATATTGATTTTTTTTTAAATTAGGGTTTCAGGCTTGTATTTTTAGAAAAAACCTAAAAATAGGACCTTATTAGAAATGAATCAATGATTTTAATTGGCTTATTCCTCATCATGATCACACTGGTCTAGTCAAAATCATGAAAAAGTTAGTTTTGCTTTGGTGGGTCTATTTCACTTTTTCAGGAGAAAAGATAGGACCTTCGAGGTCATTGATGGAAGATGGCTAGTACCAGGAATCAAAATATAAGCCTTAGACACTGCACAAATGATTCTATGGTGGAAGATGCTTGAAAAGATGCTCAATGATGGAGGGGAATTTCAAAAAGTTGAAAAATGCAAAAAATAAACTAAGTCTAGAATGTTGGAAGCTTCGCAAATCATGCACACACAACGACAAACATAATCAACACATCAGCAGTGGTGACGATGCAGTCAACAAACACATGAATGCCTAGTGTTGGTGTTGCACATGGACAACAAGCGTAGTCGGTGGATGGTGATCATAGTCAATGCATTCGATGACATAGTGAACACGAAGCTCAAGAAGGATGAAAATCATCAAAAATGACTAACTCTGGAGCCAAAATTCACCCTGCTAGCCAAGGGCGCCCATGAATTCAAGGGATCAAATACAATTGTTAAGATTTGCAAAACCTATCATCCTCTTTAGAATTCTACAAGCTTTCCAATGGATCACCAAGCTAGTTCAATAGGTTCATCAAATAATGACGAATGAGGATCAAGCAAAAGATGTTGAAAATGAGAAACATCTAAAAATGGTAGTTTATCAAGGAAAATGCACCCATGTAGGCCAGGGGCACACAAAAAAGAAACTACTCAGAATTTGGGTTAGCCATCTCTAGACGATATTTTTAGATTCAACCCATCTTTGCAACAAATCCATTCATGAACTTAGATGACTAGTCAAATGCTCATAAATGAAGATCACGTGTGAAATGCTGAAAGTGAAGGCAAGCTGAAAAATGTGAAAAATTGGCTAAATATAGAGGAAAATGCACCCTTCTAGCAAAAGGTGTCCAACTTTTTGGAGCACCAAATGCAACTTTCATGCTTCTCTTCTTCCATGGAGACCTTCTCAGATTTGATCAATCTTCGTGATGAGTTTTTCGGTAGATATATCAGTACAATCAAACTCGTAGGAATGAGGACTAAATTGGAGCATTTTGTCAAGGGTTGCAACGTGAAAGTTGTGTCTTAGAAGCACAAAAGTTCCCTTGTAGGCCAGGGGTGCTTAGGAATTTGAACCCCTTGAATAAGTTTTTAGAGCTTGCACAACTAGTCATCCTTTTTAGGATTCTTCCAGCTTTGCAATGGTTTCAACATCCAACCCACGAGAATCATCAATCACCGAAAGTTGCAGATCAAAGCATGAGATGTCAAAATTATAGAAATTGAAAACCATCAAAGAAATTGACTAACATTGGCAAGAAAAAGCATCCTTCTAGCAAAAGGCGCTCAAGAATTCAAGCCGCCAAAAGTCATTTCCAGGGTTTGCAACCTCTAGTAAGATCTCTTTAGAGTTGATCCAACTCCACACTGAATCTATCAGCCAATCCATAGGATCAATTAGGTGACTAGAATTCAGTATCAAATAGAGGTAGTTCATCACAGAAAAAAGATGAAAATCTTCAAAAAAGTTCTAACTTCCAAGACTTGGACGCCTAAAAGTCGAAGTGGGCCCAAGTTGACTTGAGTTATGATTTTTGAAGACTTTCTCATGTCTAGGTGTCCCAAAATTTGGGGAAAACTTCCAGTTAATAATCAATCACACAAGTCGACTCCTCAATCAGGGTTTTGAACTCCCTAACTAATGCTTCCACCCCTAAACTGATATTTATCAAGCATATAGGCGTCTTTTCTTCATTATTCTTTGTAGGTTGAAGAGAAAACACATATTTTTCTTCACAAATGCCATTTGAAGAATCAAACAAAGGCCATTTTTAGTGTTATTCATATTTATGGGATTAGGTTGCACAGAAGGACGTTTTTTCCCAAAATCATATCTCTAGGCATCAACATTCAAATACAGTAATTCATAACTTTCAGCTTCAAGCATTCTGGGTGTAGACACCTAGAAATTACCACTAAGCTTGTAAATTTATTAAAACCCCTTTTTCATCTTCGATAATTAAATAATCTTAATTGTTTAATTATTACCCAAAATCGTAAATTTTTCTATTAATTAAATAATCTAGATTATTTAATTAATTCATTTTAGCCTTTTCTAACACAAATTAATTAAATCTTATTTAATTAATTACATGCCTTTTTCGCTCACCTTTTTGAATTAAATTTCCTTTTGAACAAAATGGTAACTTGATTTTTCCTTGTGTAATTAAATAATGTTTTCATTATTTAATTATTCACTTTCCTCTTTGAACTAATTGATTTTTTCGAAAAATCAGTTAGTTTCCTCTTGCTTCTTCACTTTCGATCTTATCTAATCTCGTCTCGTCTAATTTTGGCCAGTGATCGAATTGATGTCTTTTCAATCTCGACCGTCCATTTTCCATCTGTCTCTCTACAAATACCATTGTCATTTATCATCTTAGAAGATCTGATAAAATCTTGAATATGCTATTGTGCTATTGAGATAATATTTTTCTTCAATATTTTGCTTTGTCTAGTCATAGGCTTATCATTGCAGGTTACAAATCTAAGGGCATCAATCATTTAGTAGCAAAATGGAGAAGAGGTATGGAGATAATTCAATGGATGCATGAAGGATTGAGTGAGATTGTTTCATTTTGTTTTACGCTTTTATGTTTTCATTATTCTTGATAGTTGATTGAGGTTTTGGTGTTTATCGATTTAATAATTCTTTAAACTTGAAAATTTAACCCTAATGCAGATGGTGAACCCGACATGAACTTACACCCATATTTTGAATGTTGTATCTTAAATAATATTTTGCATTGACTATTGTGATTTTTTCTTTTGAATTTCATTTGGCTACAAATTATCTCTTCATCAAATAGAACATCCTGAGTGCAAAGAATCTGCCGACTTTAGTTTTTGCAAGCTTTTGTAGTGAAGGGCATGTCCTCTGGACATGCATGCAGGCTGAATTTGACAATTCGAAAACTATCTTTAAGCATCAATTTTATCCTTCAGAAGTTGCTTTTGTGAACGCATCATTTCATATTTAATATCCTTTAATGATTCACATAATTTCATTTCTGTTGGTGAAATATTAATAAGGGAATCATATGCTACTGTAGAAGCATCATTAAGCTATTTTAAGCATATTTAAAACAAAAATTGTTCTGTTCTCTTGGTTCACTTTGTTTTGCATCTGGTCAACACTTTATGAAATTTAGATTTCACCAAGAAATAAATGAAGTTTTTGAATGCTTTGATACATTGAAAACCTACTTGGTATTGGAAATCTAAATAAATAATATTGCAGTAGTAACCTTTTTTTTGCATGGTTTCGCAGTTCTCTCCAATAGTTGGCAGTTGAAGGATCACTATTTAATGTACCTATCTTGCATGTTTTAATCTATCATTTTTTCCAACCTTGCACCTATTACATAGTGGCCTACAGTCATTTCTACCATTGAAAAGAGGTCAAATGTTGTTATTAAATTCACACCCTCTTCATTCACTCACAGGCGTTGAGGATGTAGAAAAATAGACATTGAATTGATAGTTATCAAAGGTGTGGCCATTACTAATTTTGACCGCTACAACACTGACCAACAAAGCTTTGTCCCTGATTCATAGTCTGTAATTGTTTGATTAAGCTGAGCCCTTGATTGGTTTGCTTGATCCACTTTACTTGTGTATACCTCCAAACACTCTTGTTCAAGCTGAAGAAACGTCTTATCTCTTTCATCATCTGGTTCCTCAATTTCATCCCATATTAACTGCAACTCATATAGAAGGGATCCACAAGATGATTCTGATTCGTATAGCTGGTCTCTTTGCATGTTCAACATTTTTCAATATCGGTAAACACGATTTTCTAGTTCTTTAAACTTAGATTTGCTCAAAAATACGAAACCAAAATATCCAGTCTAACATTTACTTAATGAAAATTGATCGAACCAAAGTCTTTGAACAAAACGAAAGCCTCCAAATCCTTGTTTTGTGTCGTTTGAAAGAATCATTAATTTAGAATAAATGGATTTTTTTTTTTAATTTTGTTAGTTTTGATTGACTTTGTTAGATTAGATTAATTTAGTAATTAGATTTAGATTTAATTCAATTTTGATTAATTAGATTTAAATTTAACTTAATTTAGATTTAAATTTAATTTAGATTCAGATTTAGTTTAGTTTTTTAGATTTTTAATTAGCTTTGAATTAGATTTTTAGATTTCTTTAATTAGCTTTTAATTAGATGTTTAGATTTCTAATTAGATTTTTAGATTTTTTTTAATTAGATCTTTCAATAGATTCTTATATTTTAGATTATTAATATAGATTTTTAATTTAATTTAGAGTTTTAGTTTAATTTATATTTTTAATTTAATTTAGTTTTAATTTAATTTAGATTTTCAGTTTAATTTAGATTAGATTAATTAGATTAAATTATTAATTTTCTTAGCTAGAGTAAATGTTAATGTTTTCTTTAGTTTAGTTTTTATTTCAAGACTAATTTTGTTAATTTGGACTTTTGCAAGATCGTTTGTCAGGAACTTGAAAATCAAAAACATAAACACATGTTTGTCGAAGACTAAAAATTAGAAAACTACTAATGACATTTGGTGCAAGACGTTTTTGGAAGACTTGATTTTTTGAAACTGATTGTCTTTTATTGTAGAGAATACTTCAATTGGTGCTTAAAAAAAAGATCTGTCTTCTTTCACATAGATTTAACTAGGGGTTTAATAAACCACTATTTTTCGTTCTTGTAAGATGGTTGGTGTATGCTCTCACCTTGTATCTTTATGATAGCTCTCCTTTGGTATCTTTATGATATAGAAAGCCCTTGTTCTAAGGGTTGGGAGACCTCTTAAGGGAGTATATCATAGTATCCCCTGAACCGGATGCCCTTACTAGAAGTCTTTGTGTAGAAAGCCAAAATCCTTCTATTTGTTGGCACAAGAGGTCAAACCTTTGGAGTTGTCCCACACTTTCATGGTTCATTATAGAGATGGAAAATTTCTTGAGATCCTTGTGGTTTTAGGGAATTCAAAACTTTGTATTCCCGAGAAGTGAGTGTCATGGAGGGGAGCCAGTGCTACCAAGTTCCTAGGTCATCCACTCTGAATAGGCACGACTGGAGAAATCCAAGTGAGAACCCAAAAAGTATTATCTTTGCCAACCTAGGATTTATGCTTGTATTGCAACAATCAAACAAAATTTTTCCTATTGTGTCTTGTGTGTGTGTTCAAAACAAATCTCAAAAAAACACCACACCTGAAACTTATGACATTCAAACCTTGACACAAACTAGGCCAACATATCCAAAACAAGCTTGAAATTCAGATCTATTTAGACCAAGGACTTGCTCACTTCACTCATCCATCACCTCATCTTTTTGCATTTAAAATTCTCCATGGGTCTAAACTTTAGGTCATATTTTTATCTTACATTAACCTCTTGCATAAACCTCTTGATTAGGAAGCTCATCAAACTTAGACTAGACTATAGCTTCAAATTTGCATTCGCTTGACCTTATCTTTTAGACAACATTCATTCTATTCCTCATCATTTAGGTTGGTTCCTCAACTCATCAGTCCAATTTGAGACCACCTTATCAACATATCCTATTAGTCTTTACTATATCCAAGGTCATTGATAGTTAGATTAGTTGCTATACCTATCTTAGTTTGATTAGCAATGATATCTTAGGTTTTAGCTTTCATACTAGGTCATACTATCCCATCCCTTCATTCCACGCTTTGCATAAATTAGTCATAGAATATTATCCCCTTGATTATTAATCTAGGCATCATTATTAGGCATCCCTATATATTAAAAAATCCAAAAAAAATAGTTGCATTGCATTTAGGCAATACCCTATTTCAAAAATACCAAAAACATAGTCTTAGTTTCATACTCTCCACCTTCATTTTGAGCAGGTCTTATATGGTTGAAACTAGATTGCAAAATAAATGTCGAGCAATGGATCTATTTCATGATGATGATGACCTTTATAACCACACAAGCAACTTAAACTTTGGTACCTCTTCTAGTGAGCCACCCAAGACATCTACTAGTCCTTTTGAAAAATTCCTCGTAAGAGACCCACATGGACAAGTAGTTATAAAGGAATTCGAAGTAGCTACCCAAGACCCAGAGGTTGTATCACTTGTAGATGAGATAGTTCTATTGGACCCCCAAAGATTCTTGGCCAAACTTTTGCATAGTGGTGCTAAACTACCTTAGGGCTTCAACGTAAACACACTTCAAGCAACACCCAACCCAAACCAACAAAACCAAGGACTTAACATGTCTACATCTAGTGGTTCCAAGACCCCACAAGAAAATTATTTTATGCCACATAGGGTCCCAACTCAAACTTCCACCTCTATTCCTACACCCTTGTTTGGAACACAACCAATCACACAATCAGGAACACAATCCACAACACAACCAATGACACAATCCCTAACATATCCCATGTCACAACCTCTTGGTTCTACACCAAATATATTCAGTACCATGAACATATCTTCAAATCCATTTGGAGCTTCAAATGTCACAAAAACCATTTCATCAACTCCATTCAAAACATCTAGGGCCCTGAACACCATGTTATCAAATCTTTTTGGCACAAATAAAAGGACTAGAGCTTATATTCATGGAACCAACACAAAGACCAATGTGCCACAAGGTCCTAACACAAGTGTTCCTCAAACAAATCCTCAAGGATCTCTCCAATTCAACACTCAACATAAAGAAGGTTCCTCCCAAGTCAATAGTCAATACACACAAGGTCCAAACATTTCCAATCCTCTCCCAATGCAATCCAATACCAACACCTCATACATTCCAACTCATACCATATACATCCCTCAAATCCAAATTCCGATTCCCACTCAAATATTTACACCACAAATCCAAATTCCAAACACAACTCAAACAACCATACCTCATATCAACACCAACATACCATCCCATGCAAACGTTGGATCACAAAACAAAAATTTAGGACCTTACCAAAATGTAGTTGTAAATGTTGTAGGCACAACCCTCACACCATACGATGTCCTAACCAATCAAATGTTGGCATTGCAAAAGCAATTAAAAACCATGACACTATCAAATAAGAAGACTTACTCTATCAAAGAGTTATTTCTTTACCCATTTGATAGGACATTATACATTCCTCCTCTTCCTCCAAATTATGTCATGATAACTTTACCTAAATATAAAGGTAGAGGAAACCCTGTCGAACCTGTGAGGGAATTTCATACAACCTTGATTGGCATTGCTTCGGAACAAACATACCTAATGAGACTATTTCCTAGAAGTCTCACGAGACATGCTTTATATTGGTTCACCCACCTACCGATAGGCATACGATCATGGGACAAACTTGTCAACAAATTTATCACCCACTTTGCCTTCAATATAAAAAATGACATCACTATTGCAACTTTATGTCAAACTAAACAAGAAGAAGGTGAAGCTTTCATAACATTCTTCCAAAGATGGAGAAGTTTAGCTAGTCGTTGTCTTGTTGAAATTCTTGTAAAAACAAAAAATTATCATGTTCGTGCAAAACCTGAACACAAACTTAAAGTATGCTTTGGAAACCCATTGTTGTTCCACATTTTCCAACCTAATTGAGAAAGGGGCAATCCTTGAGAAAACCCTTATCACTAAAGGGGAAATTAAAACTTATACCAAAACACAAAATTCCCAAGGGACGTCAAATAATAAAAACAAGTTTTGGTCTCGTAACAAGAATGTGATAAACGTTGGAGTTGTAGACACCAAAGCTGTGAATAAAATAGGTCTCACATTAACTCTCACAACACCCAACATGAACAATAACACACCATATATTTCCAACCAAGCAGCTAACGTGGTACAAAATAATAAATAATGGGAACCCCCAAGACAACCAAGGCAATACCCACGGAGACAATACACTCCTTTACCCGAACCAATTGAAATTTTCCTAAAGAATCTAGTATGATCAAACATCATACAACTCCAAGATGAGAAAATCTTGAGTTTATATGCTATTGTGCTAGTGAGATTATAATCTTCAATATTTTTCTCTGTCATTGTCATAGGCCTATTTGAATACTCATGAAAATATGAGGGAAATCATCATACTAGAGCAAAATGGATATAATTCAATGGATGCATGAAGGATTGAGTGAGATTGATGTCTCATGACTAGTCTTTTATTTGAATGTTGTTTGCGGTTTGTCTTGACAAAAAGACTAGGGAAACATGACCCTTAGTATGAGATAGGACATTCCTTGTCTACAACTACCTATTTTATAGATGGATGACCTTGCACATATTGGTCTATGTCATACCATAGTGTTTGTTGTCCATTTATTATATTTAACCACCCAATGATTATTAAATGCAAAAGCCTTGCATAGAAAAATATATATCTGCAAATTATCTCAACTAGCACTATCTCAACATCTAGGTCTTCTTTGCTAACATCCATCTTTTCCATGCTAGCATTCATCTTTTCCGTGCTAATATTTCTTCTATTCTGCATCTTCATCATCCTTAACTATTTTTGTCTCTCCTCTTGTCCTGCATCCTCTAGTCTTCTCATCCATTTTGAGAGCACACTGGTGCTCTTTGGACCCACCTATCCTCTCAAGGGGGCATACCACTACCTCCTCATCATCCTTCCTCATCCTACTTTCATTGGGGCATATCTTTTTTTTTGACACAACGCGATAAACTGCATTGTATTAAAGAGGGGCAAATGTAGACACCTAGAAATTACCACTGAGCCTGTCAATTTATTAATACCCCTTTTTCATCTTTGATAATTAAATAATCTTAATTATTTAATTATTACCCAATATCGTAAATTCTTATATTAATTAAATGATCTAAATTATTTAATTAATTCATTTGAGCCTTTTCTGACACAAATTAATTAAATCTTATTTAATTAATGACCTACCTTTTCGCTCACCTTTTTGAATTAAATTTTCTTTTGAACAAAATGATAACTTGATTTTTCCTTGGGTAATTAAATAATGTTTCAATTATTTAATTATTCATTTTCCTCTTCAAACTAATTGATTTTGTCAAAAAATCAGTTAGTTTCCTCTTGCTTCTTCACTTTCGATGTTATCTGATCTCGTCTCATTTAATTTTGGTCATTGATCAAATTGATGTCTTTTCAATTTTGATCATTTGTTTTCCATTTTCCTCTCTATAAATACCATTTTCATTTATCATCTTAGAATATCTGAGAAAATCTTGAGTTTATATGTTGTTGTGCTAGTGAGATTAGAATCTTCAATATTTTTGCTTTGCCATTGTCATAGGCCTATTTGCATACTCATGAAAATTTGAGGGCAATTATCATACTCAAGCAAAATGGAGAAGAGCTATGGAGATAATTCAATGGATGCATGAAGGATTGAGTGAGATTGTTTCATTTTGTTTTATGCTTTTATATTTTGATTGTTCTTGATAGTTGATTGGGGTTTTGGTATTTATTGATTTAATAATGCTTTAAACATGAAAATCTAACCTTGATAGACTGGGTTAACTTATTTTTCAATATTTTTGAAGATTGAAAAGTTTTCCCATGATTTCTTCTACTTCTATCTTAGGTTTTCTTGCATGTTCAAGCAAAATCTATTTGTTCACAGATTTGGCTTTTTGGGTTCATTCAACACTAAATTGTCCACAAAACCCACTTGCCAAAATTTTCTAGAAAAATTTCCTTGCTACCCCCATTTTTTAGGGTTTCTACAAAAAGTCATCTTTTTCAGAAACTGACATTTGGGTTTGCTTAGCACAGAGGTGCCTACAAAACCCATGTGCCAGATTTTTTTGAGAAAAAATAGCTTCTACAACTTCTACCTCTAAGAGGTTGTTGCATGTCCAAGAAAAAGTCATCTTTTCAAAAATATGACGTTCTAGGTCCATTCAAAAAGATATTCTCAACAAAACCCACGTCCAAGAACTTTTCATAAAAAGTACCCCTTGAGGAAGCTATTTTTAGCCTCTACAACAAAAGTTGTTCACAAACTATCGTGTGCCCAGTCATTCTTCCATATTTTTAGTATGAAATTCTCTCAAGTTGAATTCAAGACAAAATCGTTCTTGCTTCATGATTTCCTGAATACAACTGACACTGATTTACTTCAACCACATCCGGGGGTTGATTTGGAAAAATTGATAGGCGTAGACACTCAAAGTCCACAATTTCCATATAGTTTCATACCTTGTATATATGATAGCCTTTCAAGCCCAGATTAGAGGGTTGAATACCATTGGAACTCTAGGTGTGCAACGAGTTCATGAGCATTTCTCACAGCTAGAGTGTTCATAGTCAAACTTCGTGGTTTCATCATGCAACACTCTTTCATTGAGAAAAATCAAGAAATGCGTCAGAAGCATAAAAGTTGTAGAGGAAACAAAGGCCATCACTCTAGTTATAGAGCTGCCAAAGTCACTAATCAATGAACTACCAGTTGAAGTGTGCAAATATTTGTAGGATTGCTCAAGTTGCTGACAAGAAGTAAATTGATAGTTGAGGCATGTGACAATCTCCAAATGATGAGGTGGTTAACAACTTGGAGGAGATGATTTCCCGAGATGGAAATCAGTGAACTACTAGTTAGGACATCCTACCTTTTCCAAAGATAGCATTTGAAACAATAGTTAAACTTGATGCCTTTTCCAAGTTAACTCATTGTCCCACCTTTTATGCATGTTTATTGTTGGAGACACCTTTGTATAGTGGATTTCTATTTAGTTTTAGAATAAGTTAATTGAAGTAGTCTTTCAAGTTAACTATTAAGTTACCTTTGTTTAGACGTAGGAATAAATCTTGCAGATTGGAAAGAATTGTTTGTTAACTCAAGGATATTTTAGGGTTCCCTACTCCTTTGATTGTCTATAAATAAGAGCAACCTTGCTCATTGTATTTTAACCATACTTGAGGTAACAAAACAGTGAGCTATTTTTGCTAGCTTTCTTGTTTTTCATGTACTTGCATTCAATCTTTGTCTAGTGTTATTTGGTTGATCGTATGTTGTATGATTGTAGTATTTCATACCATTTTCTATCCCAAACATGTAATCTCTGATTGAGTTGAGGAAATAAATAAAAAGTACATTGAGTCTTTGATCTAAAATCTCAAGATCTTTCAAATATTGTTGTTTCTATAATCTTTGTTTCAATCTACACCTCGAAAGAGCAATGAGCCTTCGAGGGAATTTGGAGATTAACTTCATCATTTGATATTGTTTCTTATAATCTTTATTTAAGCCTACACCTCAAAAAGAGAAATGAGCATTCAAGGGAATCCTAAGATCTAGTTTATCGTTTGATGTCCTATTTTTAATAGTCTTCATTTTAGCCCACACCTCGAAAGAGTAATGAGCCTTCAAGGAAATCCTGAGATCTAGTTTATCATTTGACGTTTTACTTACATAAACTCTATTTCAGCGTACATCTGAAAGAGAAATGAGCCTTTGGATGTTTTCTGAGAACTAGTTTGTTTAAGTTACCTAAATCATTCCTCCTTACTTCTAAATCCTCTTGCTCTAAATTTACTTGAGGAGATAGAAGGGTTATAAATTTAGGCCTAGTTGTAGTTGAGATTACGAAACCAGAGAAAACCTTAGTTGCAACACATAGAGTTTTATAAACCTTGTGCTCTTAGCTGAGATAAAAAGATAGGAACTTAGTTTACTTTACTTTTTATGCATAATCAACAAAAGAGGGAGCTTCCCCTCCTAATTTGAAGAGCAATTTATCTGTGCATAGCTGTCCATTTCCAACACACACTCCAAAGGTGTAAATTGAAACATCAATAGTTTTTTGGCACCCACCATGGGGAATAGGCGTAAAAATTCAAGAAAGGCTAATGCTTTATGATACAAGAATGATCATCTAGCATCCTATTGCATGATCCATACAAAAGAAATGGATGATAACAACAATAATGCTAGAAATGCTGATAGAAATCAGCGATGTCCACCCCCATTACCTTGGGGTAATAAGATTAGACCTTTGGATTTTCAGGTAAATCATGAGTTACCTAAAGGGTCAAGGAAGCACTTTCCATAATTTCATGATGATGGAAGTCAACACCCATATGAACATTTTTTTTCCATTCACAATAGCTTGTATCGTCTTGCACGTAGCATATGAAGACATCACAGTGTGACTCTTTGTGGAGACTCTTGTGAGAAACATGTTGCCAACTAGTTCAATCACTTGGACCCAGGTATTATCACAAGCTGGGCAACTATGAGTGATAATTTTTTGGCAAGATTCAAGCCCGTTGAAGATAGTCATCTATTGTTTTCCCAACTTGTAAATTAAAAGATGGATCACAATGAGCACATGAGGGAATTTGTAGCAAGATTTAATCATCTTGTTGCAAGAATTTATTCTACACTCAATCCATCACTGAATATTCTAATGAGTTTTTTCATAAATGCTCTTCCATCAGAGATATCCTTCTTCCTCAATACAACAAAATAAATGGAGTTGAAGAGTGCACAAGAACACACCATCAAGTTGGAGGATGATATGATTACTTTTGGAATGATGAAAAAAACTTCTATCATATCTCTAGTTCAACAATTGTACCAACCAAAGAGAGATAATTTTCAACCATAGTTACCAACATCTCCATCAAGACCAATGATTTAAGCTACACATAGTACAATATTTTTTTGTTTCCATGAGACTGATGCACATACCAAATCCATGTGTCTTGAGAATCTGAGAATGAACCAATTCATGGGATACATTGAAGTTGCTCTGAGTTCTAGTTTTGTACCAACACCAAGTTCAAATGTTGTCTTACCACAGATAGACAACTTCAATGGCGACTCTACTATGGGATACTTTGATAAAGAACCCGTCAATCAAGAACAAGAACAAGAAAGCCATCAATACACTCTTGCGGTGAATCATGAATTTTTTTCAATGCCTATGTTTACATGTGCTTAACACTTGAAAGCACAAAAAGAAGAAGAAGAAAGATGGAAATAAAATGAAAAGGGTAAAGAAGTGTCTTCTACTTCTAATCCCAAACCTTCGCATGAGAACACTATGCCAGTTGCTCAAGATTCGTCTTCAACAAATTTTGATATTGTAGCTTCCATGATGAAGACCAAGGTACAAATTTCTCAACTGAAATATCTTCAGGACCACCCAGAACAACTAGATTGGATTCTCAAGGTTGTAAAGAAGCATGCTGTGATACAACCTATAGTGCTCAAGTCATCTATTCTAGTAGAAGAAAAGATTGAAACGGGTCCTGGTAATTGTGTGACTCTATCAGAGATAGAAACTGAAGACTAGAGCATTACTTGTTTTGAAAAGAGGCTGACAAAGGATACAAAGTTATGGACAATGCAGTTCAATGGGGGTTGTTTGACTGTTATTTCAAGAGTAGGGGAAATGATCATATCCCCTAAAGGACAGTCATACATAGTTGCATATTGCCTGCAATTGGAATTCACTGAAGTTGAGAAAGAAGCACTTTTGATAGGCCTCAAAAATGCCAAAGACATGGGAACCAAACTCCTATGTGTTAAAGGTGATGTAGAGCTGATGGATGAGCTAGTCAAAGGATATTTTTTAGGTAAAAAAGGATCACCTATGACATTATAGAAATTGAGCTTGGAACTCAATTGACTAGTTTGAAGAATTCAACATCCTGAGGATGGACGAAAACAAAACTAATGCCTCAGGGGTATCAACTTTCCCATTTGCATCATATTCTAACTTTTTTCAGAGTACCTTTGCTTGGATATATGAGTATTTAAGAATCTTCATCCCAAAGGGATTGTCTCTTGTAATACCCATCATAAGAGAAGTAAATCCTTTCAGGAAAAAGCAACATGGATGAAAGGCTCTTCCTGCTGCCATGCAATACACAATATCTAAAGCACTTCATCCCTTCGGGGGTGGTGTAGATATTTTTAATTAATTTTTCTTTTTTTTGTTATGTTGTAATGTATTTCCCCAATTTGTGAAGCTTTGTTGTGTTTTAGGTGATTGGGTAGTCTTATTTTTAGGTAAATTTTAGGAAAACTCCAACCAATGTGTGTTTTTAAAAGTCCTAACTCCATTGACCAACTGATAAGATACCAGTTTGTGCTTTAAAAACCTAGAGATTCTTGGTTCTCCTATGCGATAAGTATCCGACATGGTCACCAGATGGAGCCTAATGTTGTACCCAAAATAAATTTTTTGCTTCAATAAGGTATTTTGGTAAAAATGGTCTAAATCTTGTAAAATTATCCTCAAAAGTCAATTTTAGGTCAAATGAAGCATGAGATTTTTGTGGGTTTATTGTCAGAAGGATAATGGAAAATTTTGAAAATTAGGGTTTTAGGCCCCTATTTTTAGAAAAACCCTAAAAATGGGACCTTATCAGAAATGACTCAAAATGATTTTGATTGGCTTATTCCTCGTCACTATCACACTGGTCCAATTAAAATCATGAAAATGTCAGTTTTTCTTTGGTGGGTCTATTTCACTTTTTTCAAGAGAAAAGATAGGACCTCTAAGGTTATCAATGGTAGATGACCAGTACCAGGTATCGAGATATAAGCCTCAAATGCTGCACAAATGATTCTATGGTGAAAGATGCTCGAAAAGATGCTCAATAATAGAGGGGAATTTTAAAAAGTTGAAAAATGCAAAAAGTAAACTAAGTCTAGAATGTTGGAAGCTTCATAGATCATGCACGTGCAATGTTGGATGCAATCAACACATCAACAATAATGACAACACAGTCAAAAAACATGTGAACGACTGGTGTCAGTGTTGCATGCAGATAATAAGCGCAATCAGGGGACGGTGATTGCGATCAACACAATTGATGACACGGTGAACGTGAAGCTCAAGAAGGATGAATATCATAAGAAATGACTAACTATGGAGTCAAAATGTACCCTTGCTAGTCAAGGGTTCCCATGAATTCAAGGGATCAAATACAATTGTTAAGATTTGAAAAACCTATCATCCTCTTCAGAATTGTGTTGACAAACATGTGAACAACTGGTGTCAGTGTTGCACGTCGACAATAAGCACAATCAAGGGATAATGATTGCGGTCAACGCAATTGATGACATGGTGAATGTGAAGCTCAAGAAGGATGAATATCATCAAAAATGACTAAATTTGGAGTCAAAATGAACGCCAGCTAGTCAAGGGTGCCTATGAATTCAAGGGATCAAATATAATTGTTAAGATTTGCAAAACCTATCATCCTCTTCAGAATTTTGCAAGCTTTTCGATAGATCGCTAAGCTAGTTCAATAGGTTCATCAAACACTGATGAATGAGGATCAAGTGAAAGATTTTGAATATGAGAAACATCAGAAAATGGTAGTTTATCAAGGAAAATGCACCCTTGCAAGTCAAGGGCGCCCAAAAAAGAAACTACTTAGAATTTAGAATTTGGGTTAGCCATCTCCATATGATATTTTTAGATTTATCCCAACTTTGCAAAAAATCCATTCGTGAAAACAAAGGACTTGTCAAATGCTCATAAATGAAGATCAAGCGTGAAATGTGGAAAGTGAAGGCAAGTTGAAAAATGTGAAAAATTGGCTAAGTATAGAGGAAAATGCACCCTTCTAGCAAAAGGTGCCCAACTTTTTGGAGCACTAGATGCAACTTTTGTGCTTTGCAGCTTCCAAGGAAACCTCCTCAGATTTGATCAATCTTCATGGAATCGTTAGTAGATATATCAGTGTAGTCAAACTCCTAGCAATGAGGACCAAACTAGAGCATTTCATCAATGGTTGCAAAGTGAAAGTTGTGTCTCTAAAGCAAAAAAGTGCCTTTGTAGGCCAAGAGGGCCTAGGAATTTGAACCCCTTGAATTAGTTTTCAGAGCTTTCACAACCAGTCATCATTTCCAAGATTCTTCCACCTTCACAATGGTTTCAACAACCAACCCACGGGAATCATCAATCACCAACAACTACAGATCAAAGCATGAGAGGTAAAATTTGTAGAAATTGAAAACCATCAAAGAACTTGACTAACAATGTGATTTCCCAAAAAGATCTTGACCTTGAAGCAGTGGTGTGTACTCCCTATGATCTATTGATAGCAAAGGACTGGAACATTAAAGTAGACATTTCTTTAGCTTCCAAGCCAACCAAGAAAAGTAGGGAAGGTGTGTGTTGGACCTTTCCTCCAAATGATTGGTATAAGGCCAACTTTGATGGCATCGTGAAGGGAAATTCGGGCATGGACAGAAGTGGTGGTGTCTTAAGGGATTCAAATGGTAATTTTATAGCGGCTGTGGCCATATCCCTAGGTCATCAAAACAACCACGTGGTGGAGGCTATAGGAGCTTTTCAAGTCTTAAAGTTAGCTCATAATTTGAATATAAAAAATTTATGGCTAGAAGGGGATTCTAAAAATATCATTGATTGTATCTTAGGAAGTACCCCCCCTCTTGGTCGATAAAGAATTGGATTGATGAATCAAAGTCTATTCTTGAAAATTTCAATAAAGTAAAAGTATCACAAGTCTACAGGGAAGCTAACAGCGCGGCAGACTACTTTGTGAATGAAGGGGTTAGGAAGCAAGGACTGAACACATGGTAGAATTGTAGGGACTTGAGAGCTGAAGTCAGGGCCTTACTAGATTATGATGTTACGCATGGGAAAGATGCAAATATATTTAATGATTAAAGGGAAAGGGGCTAAGTACATCGAAATCAATAAATTTGATGGGGCCGCACCATATTACTTAGCTGGGAAGAAAAAGCGGCACTCTTTCAGCACGCTTTCGGGGTACATTGGAATGGTTGTGTAAATCTGCAACAGGTGCTTGATGGTGGTAGATTTTGTAGTAAGGTGCAAACAAAAATGGGGGGGATAGGAGAAGAGTTGAGCCAAAAAGCTATGAGATGCACACAAGGAATGATAAGGTTTGGAAGCAGATTGTAAGAGGTGGGATGGTTCCATTTTTGGAAAAACTTCATGGGCCTGATACTATGGCCATAGACTATTTTGAGAAGAACTGGAACAATGGTGAAATAATCCTCTTTGGGAGAAAGGTGAAACTAGATGAGAAAATTATAGGGGAGGTGACTGGAATGTCTACCGAGGGTGTGAAGTTTTATCGTGATAGAAGGTTTTCTGATGAGGTGGTAATAAAATTCCGTAAGAAGGATAAGAAGAAATTGAAACTGGTTAAAATTTCCAACAACTATTTCAAAATTGACACCATTAAGGCGTTGTGGAGGAAGGTGCTTCATGTTATTATGGAGTATATTACCCTAGATGGGAGATTCACTAGAGTTTATGGTCATCATGTTCGTTGAGTAATAGCCTTGAGGACCATAAGAAAAATCCTAGAAGGTGCCCTATTCTCCATCCTAGTCTTATTAGGTTAATATATGAACACTATCAAAGCATGTCAGATTTATCCAAACCTGTTGCATCCATGACGTCTGGGGACTATGATAGGGACAGTGGGGGTTCAGAGAACCAGCCTTACTAGGAGAGAATTGTTGAATCCCACCCATCCTCTGAGATGTCTGGTAAGAAAACCCAAGCTTGCTAAATTTAACCTTGAGACCTACCCCGATTGCCCTATCCCATTAAAGAATCCTATTCTCAAGGGCTCCCCTGCCAACAAGTTGGTTTCCTACTTTGCAGACTCTTTGGAGGACAAAGCTGAGAACCCTGAAGCTAGCAAAAATTATGTGCCCTCCCCTCCCACCTCTTTCAGAGCTAATTGTACCAAATTTCCTAGCCCCCCAACCTAGATGATGTTAACCTCATCTTAGACCGAGTTCAGTCTAGCGATATTCTTGCCTCTGAAAGAAATGGTATTGGTGATATTTTCAGGGTTTTGAAATGGGCCTATCAAGAAATTAATGAGCTTAATCAAAGAAATAGGGCTTTGTATAACAAGTTGAAGGAGTTGGAATTGAACCTGATTGCTCTCAGTAATGAAGAAGGAAAACAAACTAAGAACAACATGAGAATGAGAGAAGGTGACACTGAGGATAAGTACAAGAATCTAGAAGTTGAAATGGTTAAAATAAAAAATAACATGAAAACTGTTGTGGAACAAAACCATAAGATGGCTAGGTACAATGCCATCATCATCAATGCTATGTCTGAAAAGTTGGAAAAAATTCGAAAGGGTTCGTTGACCTGAAAGAGAACAAGAATAAAATCTAGAACGAGGACCAAGGTATTTTGAAAAGGACCCATGCAAACCTTAAAAGGAAAGTGCCTCCTACTACCCAGATGGTTCACATTTTAAAGAGGGGTGTTCAGGATATGAGTGATCTGGAAGCTAAGACTGTAGAGTTATTAAAGGCCCAAATTTAGTTGTTGTTGGCATTTTTCCTAGTTTTTGGGTTTTGTGGCCTTTGCTAGCCTTTTTTGGTGGCTATGGACTTGTCTTGTTGTTGTTTTAACAACCTTTCTACTTTTGGTGTCTTTAACGATCTTATCTTTTGTTTGTAAACTTTGTGGTTTCGAGTCCCTGTAAAACCCATTTTTTCCTCTTTTAAATACAACGGCAAGAAAAAGCACCCTTCTAGAAAAAGATGCCCAAGAATTCAAGCCACCTGAAGTCACTTTCAGGGTTTGCAACCTCCAATAAGATCTCTTCAGAGCTAACCCAATTCCATAGTGAATCTATCAACCAAACCATAGGATCAATCAGATGACCAAAATTCAAGATCAAACAGAGGAAGTTCATCACATAAAAAGATGAAAATCTTCAAAAAAATTATAACTCCTAAGATTTGGATGCCTAAAAGTCAAAGTGGGCCCATGTTGACTTGAGTTACAATTTTTGAAGACTTTCTCATGTCTATGTGTCCCAAAATTTGGGAAAACTTACAGTTAACAATCAATCATGCAAGTTGACTCCTCAATTAGGGTTTTGAATGCCCTAATGGATGCTTCCGCCTCCAAATTGATATTTATCAAGCATTTAGGAATCTTTTCTTCATTATTCTTTGCAGGTTGAAGAGAAAACACATATTTTTCTTCACAAATGACATTTGAAGGATCAAACAGAGGCCATTTTTAGTGTTCTTCGTATTTCTAGGTTCAGGTTGCACAAAGGATGTTTTTCCAAAAATCATATCTCTAGGCATCAACATTCAAAGACATTAATTCATAACTTTCAATTTTAAGCATTCTGTGTTCACTTATTTTTCAATCTTTTTGAAGATTGAAAAGTTTTCCCTCGATTTCTTCTACTTTTGTCTTAGGATTTATTGCATGTTCAAGAAAACTCCATTTTTTCATAGATTTGACCTTCTGGGTTCATTAAGTACTGAATTGGCCACAAAACTCAAGTGCAATAATTTTTTGGAAAAAGTACCCTGCTACCCCCATTTTTTAGAGTTTTTACAAAATGTCATCTTTTTTCAGAAATTGACATTCTGGGTTTTCTTAGCATAGAGGTGCTTACAAAATCCATGTGCCATAATTTTTGGGGAAAAATAGTGATCTGTAAACTCCTTACTATGAATTACTTAACAACTTGTTAGATTCACCAGGATACAGATTTAAAATTAAGATCGTAACTGACGATGCTTGTGAATTGAGCAAATAAACACATAAAATGTAGGTAAGTAAAGAATCTGACAAAAATCATGCACCAAGTAAAGAGAGACCAAGATTTGATTACGGAGTTCACCAGTTTTTGGCTACGTCTCTGAATCCACAAATAAGCGTGATCGATTCCATTAATATGATGCAACTTCTTTTACATCACCATGGTCTTCCACAGAGTTACAACCTGCTACCAAGGAAGATTCTTGCACTTTAGGCTCTTCCCGCTGAAACACTGTCTTGACAAGAACTTTCTAGCATCCACACTGCCTAGTCCTTATGTCACCTTTACAATGCCTCCAAATAATGAAACTGCAACTCACACTCTCAACAAGAGTACAAACATGCTCCACTAAATTCCTATCTCTCCACAAGAGACCATTTAGCTTGCTTACAAGAGAAAACTCTCACTTTCCCAAAACCCTTTACTAAGAGCAACAAAGAACTCTTTAAGAGCTAAGGAATGAGAATACACTCTTCTCCTACTTTTACAAGGAATTTCCCCAAGGAAAAGACTCAACACTCTTCAAGTCTCCTCAACCTTGAATACTAAATCCCTGAATTCTGAATGAAAAGTACTCTCACCATCTCCCTTTATATACATACAATTTGCCTAAAAAGGCTTAACAAAATATTAAATGAATAACACCCTTTCACATCTCGAACAACCTTTTTTCCAACCCCTTTTGGCATTTCAAACCACTTTTGTTTTAGTGGTTAGGGGGTTATAAAAAAAATAGCCTATTTGTTATGGCTTGGCCAATACACATGCAACAAAACAAAACTAACACCTCATATATTTGAACATTGTTCAGTGGTCTATCGGTGGTTTGAGTTTTTGCCACCCGCATGGCCGGGGGTTCAAAACCTCCACCGGGTGTTTTAAAACAAATACCAAAATTTTGAACAACAAAACAAATAGTAGCCCATCCTTATTTAGTGTCCGCCGACGGCTGCAACGGTATACCGACTGCTTACCAAATGGAGGGTTGCGGGTTCGAGCCCAACAGACTTTTGTTGAAACAAACAAATGAAATCGCTGAATAAAGGAGGACACGTGTCGAGTTCCTATTCACTACCAAAGACACGTCACTGCCGACTGGACCACTGACTCGTATGCCACATGGATGTACGGATGCCACGTAACCTGACACGCCATCTGCCATGTCACCTCGTACGGTATGCCACGTCATTGTACAGACTTGAAACGTGTCAACATCTGGTTGGTCCACATCAGATTTTGTACCATGTGCTGACGTCAGCTATATGGATGATGATGTCATCACTGTACCTTCAAGTCCACCAAGTCAACCGAGAGCTTTGACCGGCTATATCTCTTGCATACGATGTCCATTTTTGACGAAACAAACGTTGTCAGAATCGTCTTGACAAGCACTTCAATTTGACGTTGATTTCGATGAATTATGAGATGATCAATTTTTTTGCTTCTTGTCGGCCCCTGGTACACTATTTGACCGGACCTTTGACCAAGCATAACTTCCACCTACGATCTCCTTTTGACGCAATTCAAATTGCGTTGGAATCGTATCACTGTGTTCTATGCATTGATGCCAGTTTCGGGAGATTATGAAGCTATTGGATTTTGAGGTCTTCGAGATCCACCTGGATCATTCCTCCCCACTGAGGAACTTTTGGACATCCAAAAGGTTCTTAATCAGACACGACGTGAGAAAAAACACCTTCCCACTTGTCCAGTATCTGTCCACCCTTTCTGTGCACCTGCTTCATCAAAAAGCTGTACAACAATTATGAAAACTGCAATCACATTGCTACCCATTTGCATTTTCTCACATCCTTTCACATTCATTATCCCAGCTACTATAAATGTATAAAACATTAGTAGCATTAACAAATACAAAGATATTAATGACAATGAGCTAACAATACTTTTAATCCTCTTAACAGGTTTCCATGAAAAATATTCATGTTGCGGCATTGATGATCCCTGAAACACATGATAGTTAGGCTTACAAGCAACTACTTCATTTTCATGCTTCAAATCATCTGCTTTTCCCACCTTTGCACACATGAGTGAAGAAGTTTTCCTCACATACATGAGCTTCTTCATTTTCCCTGTGTTCACCAATGGAGAATCAACTGCAATCTTCTTCTTATCCTTCTTTGGATGAAGCTTCCAACAGTTAGCTTCCCGATCTCCACCTTTGTTGCAATAAGAGCACGGTGTTTTCAACATCCAAAATTTCTTTCCCTTATCTTTCTTCTGAATTGGAGATGAGTCTTTACGCAGTGTCCCTTTTCTGGTTGACTCTACCTTCCTGTACAAAGCCATTCTTTTCCAACACTTGGAAAAACTATGGTTATTCAACCCACAAAATGTGCATGGTCTTCTATACCATAAAATTTTTACATTTCCAATCTTCTTAAAATAAAATAAAACATTGGAACAATCAGCTTTATTATACCTTTGATGGTCACCCTCGGTGCATGCATGCCGAGAAAAATCTGTGTTCGTTCTTCTCTTGGACATCTTGCATGTGTCACCACTGCCTGAAAGTGATGTGCCATCACCTCTCTCAGATCGTTCTTAGAATGGTTCTTCTTTCAGAGAATTCTTTGCATCCACTGCATTGGAGCATTCTCCTTCACCATACCTTGATCCTACAAAATGAGGTCCAGCTTCCATCTTTAGAGATTCAACCATGCCTTGTCCATGACTACCAAGACCCTTTCTGTCATAGTCCATCTTGGTTGACAACCTCAATCCAACACTTTGAGATTGTTTCTCAGAATCACCAAGAGAACAAGGAAGAGAATGAGAAGAATGAGGAGCTTTCACCGAGTCTGCATCTTTGACTTTCTTCAACAAGCCTTCTTTTTCAGACTTCCATTCCTCATACATTTCATCAACCTTGGCTTTCATCGCCATGAAGGTATTACAAAATTCTGCATTGAAGACAAAAGGAAACTGATTTTCCTTATGTGATGACATCTCACCTCACTGCTTGAATTTTCTCCAAGTATTCCACAACCTACAACTTGTCAGACTAGCTCTGATACCAACTTGATCTGTAAACTCCTTACTATGAATTACTTAACAACTTGTTAGATTCACCAGGATACATATTTAAAATTAAGATCGTAACTGACGATGCTCATGAATTGAGCAAATAAGCACATAAAATGCAGGTAAGTAAAGAATCTGACAAAAATCCTGCACCAAGTAAAGAGAGACCAAGATTTGATTATGGAGTTCACCAGTTTTTGGCTACGTCTCTGGATCCGCAAATAAGCGTGATCAATTCCATTACTATGATGCAACTTCTTTTACATCACCATGGTCTTCCACAGAGTTACAACCTACTACCAAGGAAGATTCTTGCACTTCAGGCTCTTCCCGCTGAAACACTGTCTTGACAAGAACTTTCTAGCATCCACACTGCCTAGTCCTTATGTCACCTTTACAATGCCTCCAAACAATGAAACTACAACTCACACTCTCAACAAGAGTACAAACATGCTCCACTAAATTCCTATCTCTCCACAAGAGACCATTTAGCTTGCTTCCAAGAGAAAACTCTCACTTTCCCAAAACCCTTTACTAAGAGCAACAAAGAACTCTCTAAGAGCTAAGGAATGAGAATACACTCTTCTCCTACTTTTACAAGGAATTTCCCCAAGGAAAAGACTCAACACTCTTCAAGTCTCCTCAACCTTGAATACTAAATCCCCTGAATTCTGAATGAAAAGTACTCTCACCATCTCCCTTTATATACAATTTTCCTAAAAGGGCTTAACAAAATATTAAATGAATAACACCCTTTCACATCTCGAACAACCTTTTTTCCAACCTCTTTTGGCATTTCAAACCACTTTTGTTTTAGTGGTTAGGGGGTTATAATAAAAATAGCCTATTTGTTATGGCTCGGCCAATACACATGCAACAAAAAAAAACTAACACCTCATATATTTGAACATTGTTCAGTGGTCTATCGGTGGTTTGAGTTTTTGCCACCCGCATGGTCGGGGGTTCAAAACCTCCACCGGGTGTTTTAAAACAAATACTGAAATTTTGAACAGCAAAACAAATAGTAGCCCATCCTTATTTAGTGTCTGCCGACGGCTGCAACGGTATACCGGCTGCTTACCAAATGGAGGGTTGCGGGTTCGAGCCCAACAGACTTTTGTTGAAACAAACAAATGAAATTGCTTAATAAAGGAGGACATGTGTTGAGTTCCCATTCGTTGCCGAAGACACATCACTGTCGACTGGACCGCTGACTCGGATGCCACATGGATGTATGGATGCCACGTAACTTGACACACCATCTGCCACGTCACCTTGTATGGTATGCCATGTCATTGTACGGACTTGACACGTGTCAACATCTGGTTGGTCCACATTGGATTTTGTACCACATGCTGACGTCAGCTGTACAGATGATGACATCATCACTATACCTTCAAGTCCACCAAGTCAACCGAGAGCTTTGACCGGCTGTATCTCTCGCATATGATGTCCATTTTCGATGAAATGAACGTTGCCAGAATCGTCTCGACGAGCACTTCAATTTGACGTCGATTTCGATGAATTATGAGATGATCAATTTTTTCACTTCTTGTTGGCCCCTGGTACACTATTTGACCAGACCTTTGACTAAGCATAACTTCCACCTACGATCTCCTTTTGACGCAATTCAAGTTGCGTTGGAATCGTATCATTGTGCTCTATGCATTAATGCCAGTTCTGGGAGATTATGAAGCTATTGGATTTTGAGGTCTTCAAGATCCACCTGGATCAAATAGATTCTATAGCTTCTACCTCTGAGGGGTTGTTGCATGACTAGGAAAAGTCTCCATCGTTTCAAAAATTTGACATTCTGAGTCCATTGAAAAAGATATTCTCAACAAAACCCACGTCTCAAAATTTTTCGTAAAAATTACCCCTTGAGGAAGCTGTTTTTAGCCTCTACAACAAAAGTTGTTCAAAAAGTGTCGTGTGCCTAGTCATTCTTCTAGATTTTTAGTATGTAGTTCTCTTAAATTGAATTCAAGACCAAATTGGTCTTGCTTCATGATTTCCTAAAGATAGTTGACATTGATTTACATTGAGCACATCCGAGGGTCAATTTGGACAAATCGATAGGCATAGACACTCAAAGTCCATAGATTCCATATAGTCTCATACCTCATATATCTAATAGTCTTTCAAGGCCAGTTTAGAGGGTTGAATACCATTTGAACTCTAGGTGTGCAAGGAGTTCATGAGCATTTCTCATAGCTAGAGTGTTCATAGTCAAACTTTGTGGTTTCATCATGCAACACTCTTCCATTGAGAAAACTGAAGAAAAGCGTCAGAAGCATAAAAGCTACAAAAGAAACAAAGGTCATCACTCTAGTTATAGAGCCACCAAAGTTACCAATCATTGAACTTCTAGTTGAAGTGTGCAGATATTTTCAGGATTGATCAAGTTGTTGAAAAGTGGTAAATTGACAATTCAGGCATGTGATGATCTCTAGATGATGAGGTGATTAACAAATTCTTGGAGGATATGGTTGATCAAGATGAAAATTAGTGAACTACCAGTTAGGACGTCCTACCTTTTCTAAAGATAGCATTTGACTCAATAGTTAAACTTGATGCCTTTTCCAAGTTAACTTGTTGTCCCACCTTTTATGCATGTCTATTTTTGGAGACACCTTTGTATAGTGGAGTTATATTTAGTTTTAGAATCAGTCAATTGAAGTAGTATTTCCAGTTAACTGTTAAGTTACCTTTGTTTAGACACAGGAATAAATCTTGCAGATTGACAAGAACTATTTATTAACTCAAGGAGATTTTAGGGTTCCCTACTCCTTTGAGTGTTTATAAATAAGAGCAAACTTGCTCATTGTATTTTAACCATACTTGTGATAACAAAACACTGAGCTATTTTTGCTAGCTTTCTTGTTGTTCATGTACTTGGATACAATCTTTGTGCAGTGTTATTTGGTTGATCGTATGTTGTATGATTGTCCTCTTTCATACCATTTTTTGTCCCAAATGTGTAATTTTTGATTAAGCTGAGGAAATAAATGAAAAGTACATTGAGTCTTTGATCTAAAATCTCAAGATATTTCAAACATTGTTGTTTCTATAATCTTTGTTTCGATCTACACCTCGAAAGAGCAATGAGCCTTCAAGGGAATTTAGAGATTAACTTTATCATTTGATATTGTTTCTTATAATCTATATTTCAACCTACACCTCGAAAGAGCAATGAGCCTTCAAGGGAATCCTGAGATCTAGTTTATCATTTGATGTCCTATTTTTTTAATAATCATCATTTTAGTCTAAACCTCAAAAGAACAATGAGCCTTCAAGGGAATCCAGATAGCTAGTTTATTGTTTGGTGTTTTACATACATAAACTCTATTTCAATGTATATCTAAAAGAGAAATTAGCCTTTAGATGCATTCTGAAAACTGGTTTGTCTAAGTTACCCAAATCATTCTCCGTTACTTGTAAATCCTCTTTCTTTGAATTTACTCAAGGAGATAGAAGCATTATAAATTTAGGCCTAGTTGTAGTTGAGATTACAAAACCAAATAAAACCTCAGCTACAACACATAGAGTTTTATAAACCTTGTGCCCTCAACTGAGATAAAAAGATAGGAACTTAGTTTACTTTACTTTTTATGCATAATCAACAAAAGAGGTAGCTTCCCATCCTAATTTGAAGAGTAGTTTATATGTGCATAGCTTTCCATTTCCAATACGCACTCCAAAAGTGTAAATTGAAACACCAACAAAAAGCAAGGGGGTCCACTCAAGGGACACTCTGTTTGAAAGCGCAAGAGTATTTTTCACAAATCAATTCATCATCAAGGAATCCTTTTGAAATATTTTCACTTCATCAAGGAATTCGAAAGAAAAAGTCCCCCTTGCAAGGGGAAGTTCAGAACTTTTCTCGCAAGAGAAGGTGCTCCCTCCATGGAGGAAATTTTTTCAAATTCTTTCTTTATGAACCAATGATGAAGGAAAAATATTTCACTAGGGGTCCTTGTTGAGGAATGCAATTTTTGAAAAAATATTTTGAAAAGATTTTGAAGAAAAGATTCATTCGCCATCGAATGCATTTTCTAAAAATTGAAGTGATATGATAGCCCCCCCTTAGGATGGTGCATGCTGAACACAAAGGCACATGACATCCTAAGGAGAGAAAAGCAATGAAAAAGTGATGTTGAGGCCCATGGAATATAATAATATGTAACCATGGTAATGTTGTTGCACACACGAGGGACAACACATGAGCACCACAACATCATGAAATAAGAAAGATAAGTGTAAAGAAAGAAGAGATAATAACATAATGAACAAGGGACATGGGGGATCTAATATTTTGGGGTCATAGCTACTCATGAATATAGATAAATAGATATAATAGTATATAAATGATCTGTCATCAACCCCCTACTATATCAAACCATATAAAGAAGACACATGAAAACAAAATAAAAAATAAAAAATTGGGTCAACATGGAAGGGAGGCCTAAATACCCCAACACTTTTCATCATCCCCAATTGTGAAAAATCAATACACTACAAAGGAAGAATGATGTAACAAATAGAAGAATTTTTACAACACATAAACACTCCTATATCCAAGCACCTACAATGGTGACAAGGGTCATCTAGGAACACGTAAAATAAGTATGGAGGAACACAATATATACACACACACACATAATCTAATATATAGATAAAGAAGAGGTGCTCCCTAGTCCTTATCAATCAAGAGGTCATCGTTATCCCAACTAGATCACTATATAGGGAGGGAAGACGAGCCTGCAAGAGTAGAATATCAAGGGGGAACCCTCCAACTCTCCTACAACAAGAGCTAAGGAAGAAGGCCCCTCGAGGTCCTCTCCACTCAATTCTTTTGGAGTGAACATGAACGAACTCATGAAATTTTTTGATAGGGCTGGGGCCTCATCCACGGAGTTGAACATGCACTTCATAGGAGTGCCATGCATCAACTCAATAGGCGAGGGAGGCAGTACTCGAGATCCACTGCTAAGCTCACCGAAAGACTCGAGAGCAGTGATGAACTATGGGGATGTTGGGGCTTACTCTATCATTAGGACTACACAAGCCAACACAAAACCACCCTCTGAAGAAGGTGAGCTATTATTTTGACCTCATTGCTAGCAGGGTCTTCCTCCATCTTCAGCTTCATCAGGGGATTCAAGATCCCAACAAATGAGGCAGAGGGCACAAAGGAAGAGGAGAAAACTAAAGTGGACAACACAAAGGTGTTCGACATGTCCATGGGTTTTGAAAATGGTGGGATATATGGAAGGGACATTAGAAGGGGTGACTCAACTGAAGGAGTGATAAACACCTGCACCCTCTTCAGGTGAGGATCATTCATGCTCGTGGTAGGAGCTGTAAGCAAGACTAAAGTTGAATGAACTAAAGTAGAGAGGATGGAAGAGGAGGGCATGACTAAAGATTTCAAAGTAGAAGTTGTTGACTCTTCTTCCTTCTTCTACAAGGTAGCTTGCTCAGTGGCTAGATCCTTCCTCTGATGCTTGCGCTCACATTCAAGGCATTTCCTATGACTCTAGGAGCTAGAGGCTATAGCCTGAGATGGGACAAAAGACTCTTGTTCAACCATTAGAGTATCAATCACAACCATTTCCAGTGGAGGGAGGGACTCCTAGACGGGAACAAGAGGTAGGGATGGAGAGGATGATGGAACAAAAATGAGGGGAGAAAAATCCAACGCCTCAGCGATGGGCCTCTTTCCATTCGATCCCTTGGAGGCAAGAGTAGTAGGAGGCCGTAGAGGCTAAGACATATAGGACACTCCATGGGGCCCTTCCCCTTACCATACACAATGGGTTGAGGTCCTGTGGGTAATATAGGAAGGTTGGATATCGACACTTGGCCTTTCGCCAAGCGGGCACAATCAAACTCCTTATGCCAAAGCTAGGAGTAGTAACCCAAAGTTCCTCTATAGGGAGGGAGATAGAGGTAGGGCCCTGAGCACGGGTAGGCTTCCCCTACCCCTTTTGAGAGGAAGAGGAAGCTTGTTGTTGTGCTATAGGTTGAGTTGTTTTTAGTTGTACATTGCCCCCGATTTTGTACTTTACATAATTCCAATAAATTAGGTCCATTCTAGGAGGAAGTGGACCAACCGGGGTGGGCCAAAAATGATCCAAGGAGTAACCCCCATGCGTAATCAACAATTTATAATTGGTGTCGTGGAATACATGCACCAAATCCTCATGGGAAAACTTCATACACTTATGAACTACCAAGGGAACTATATTCATAGCGACCAACTAGGGGATACCTAGTTTCACCCTGAAGAGCTCAGACCTAGGGATAATGTCAAAGAGTGAATTTATGGTTCTAGGACCTGGTGGCACTCTCAAATTTTTCAAATTTGAGATGCCCATATTAAAAATTTTGCCTCTGCACTCTCAGAAGTACACCTGAGAGATTTGCTTAAGTGACCTACTTTGGAGGGTCATAATTTGGAGCTTGTTGATTTTCAAGACAAAAGGATTGTTTCTCTCCATTATCCCTACATTCATGTGCTCCCTGGTCCAGTTTCAAAGCCTCATGATCTGATTTGCTATTTTTTCGAGATCAAAAGCAAATGTAGTTTGCTTTGTTTTCACATCTGCATTTTTGCAACTTTTCAAGGTGGCCAAATTTGACCCCTAATATCTCATAAAGAATAATGATTGAAGGGAAGCCCTCTTGCACATATATTCAATGTACCTAAATGAGCTTGTGTTTCCATTGACACCCCCCTTGAATTTGTTTTGGTATTTTTCAAAGTGGTGACTTTGAGAGCCCTGATTGGTTCTGAGCATGGAAAAGTTGCAGAAATGTCTAAGTGAGCAACTTTTTTGATTAATATCTTTCACCTCGGGATCCCTTTTGCCGATCCATTCATTCGAATGTATTCTTGGGTCAAATGTCTACATGCTTGTTCTGGAAAGTGTCAAATTTTGCAAATCTAAGGGAAACCCATTTCTTGTTTTGGTTTGTAACATCTATAGTTCCATTTTCATAAAAAAATAGAGGTCATTTGATGCATTATTTTAATGCATTTCAGGTGTGGTAAACACGTCCCGGGGGCAAGTTTACAAAGGAGGCACTTGAATTTTAAGGGATGGGAAAATTTTGAGGAAATGGGTTTTCTCTAAATAATTGATTATGATCACACACAAAAATTCACGACTCTAGGTGTCCCAGTTTGTGCTCAGTGAATTTCCTCCAAATGGCCCGTAGGCGTAATTAGAAGTCACAATTTTTTCTAAAGTTCAAATGTTAATATTTAAAATATTTTGAATATTTAAAATATTGTGCAAATATAAAATGTATTTCAAATGTTTTGGAGGACAAGCAAGTTTAATTCTTGCTTCTGATTGGTCCAGACACGACTTTCATGACTTTGTGTATGGCAAAAATCATTGCCCATTGCCATTTTTGGATAAAAATGGAGTAAGAAATCTATGATGCAACATTTCCAGCAATAAATTCTAATATGAAAGGTTTATTTAGTGCTTTCCTCAATTTTAGAAAACTTTTGGCTACACGCAAAGCTCAAATTGCCTCTTGCGGGACGATCTCTCCTTTTCAATCAACAACTCGCGATGAGTGATGAACTTGCTTCCATCACCCATCGCCGGTCGTATTTCCCTCCTCCCATGCTTACCAGGGATGCTCGATGGCAAAGCCTGTGCACCCCTCATCACCCATCACGAGTCTCCATTGCCTTTTTTCCCTGTAACGTGTGATGGGCGATGTCAGGTAAAAGCTTGCCGAGAAAGGTTTGGTGGGTCCTGTGATGGAATGAAGGGCATGGAAAAGATTTGTATAAGTATGATAAAATATTTGAACAGTCATAAATTGCATTAAAATTGGGCGGTAATAGTCTTGGTTTTCCTGAGAAAATATTTCAAAGGCCAAAGCATTTAAATTTTAATGCTAAATATTGCCCGATAAATTTCAACTTTGGCTGTATATGCTCCTCATTTCTCATCGCGAGTTGATTTCTCCAAGTTTCCCAATAAAGTGAGATGAGTGATGTGTGTAGGGAGAAGCCTGGTGGGCCCGATAAATTTGAAAAAAACAAACATTTGAACATAAAACAATGGTCGATGAAATATTAAAATAAGACCTTTGCTCATATTTAAAAGTCAAAAATTTATATTGTGTTGGGCGGCAATGTAAAAGGGTGAATAAATTAAAGGCATGGGAATTGAAATATTAATATTGTGCGAGGGTAATATTGCTAGGAATTGAAGATGAATTACAACTGGGGTAAAAAAATTTCCTGAGTAAAATATTAAGGGGAAATATTTTAATTGCTTGACTGGGAAAAATTGATGAGGACATGGGTAAAATTTTGTTACCCAATATTATAATATTTTAATGCTTTCATTCCAAAGTAAATACTTTGGAAATAAAGTGAGATATGTTTTCCTTTGTTGGGCACTATGGAAATTAAATAAATCAAAAGCCCTATTATAAAGTTGGATTATTATTGGCTGGGAGGTGCAAATCTATTTTTCTACAACAAACAAGGGAAAAAAATAAAGGGCTTTCGTGGAGGAGTTATTTTTCAATTGCAAGGTAAAATAGTGCAAATTTCTCATGAAAGAGGTGAATTTTCTATTGAAGAGTCAAGAGGAAAGCAAATGCAGAGGTGAAGTTTGTTGCAAAGGAAGAGAGAAGAGAGAGGCTTTTTATTTTCTTATTGCTGATGGATGGAGAAGGAAGTTGCCAAGTGTCTTCTACAAAATAATCTTAGGGCTTCTTCTATTTCTTCTTATTCTCATTCTTTTCTCATTGTAAAGGGTTCTAAATTTTGTATGGGATGGGTAGATAGAGAAATGCTGAGTCTGAGTCATGGATTGATAATGTAAATTGTAACAACTGATTTCATGAGTAAATGTCAATCAGTTTATGCAAATAGGGTATGAATTTCATCAAATTGTCTCCAAATTTGTACACATTTAATCATATAAATTCAATATATCAAATATGTTTGAGTTTGTCATCTCAATTTCCTTGAGATTGTTTTATTTGTTCATGGTTCTATTTCAAGGAAATAGTTAGATTACTTTGAGTAGATAATTGTGATTTTAGGTGTGTAGGGTGGATCTGTAAGAAGAATTTAGAGGATAACCAGAGTGGATCTGTTAGTGCAAAGTATTAGTAGTTTTAAATCCACTGGTTGAAGTTTGTTTACTGATGAGGTTGTATTTATAATTTTGTATTTGACTTCGTGGTCCAAAATTAGGCACTAATTTGTTATTCTGCTTAATGTATCTCAGAAACAAATTTAATTTTAAAATCATTTTAATTCTTGTAGTTTGGTTTGAGTTTGATGTTGAGTTCTACCTCCCAATTGCTGAGTGAATGTTGAGATACCAAGAATACAACCAGATTTGAGGTTGTCAATGCTTTCCTTTGTATATTTTCATTGGGAATTATTTTCTCTAAAAATAAATGTCAGTGTATAAGTGGATTAAGTCTTTAGACATTATGAAGGTTGACCCACCTTGGTCCTACAGAGCTAGAAGTGTAGGAGATTTAGTCTTTGACTGAATCTTGTCAGTTGGACAAATCCATCTTTGAGTCTAAACATAAGAAAGTGGCTATTCTTTAGGACTCATTGTATCTATTGATTTGGATAACCAATAGGCCCAACTATGATTGACAGGGTGATGAAACCAATGGGAGGAATGGAAATCCCATCGTGTGAATGAATAGTGCTCCTAGATTTGTCATATCCATCCTTGTGGAAGTGTTACCCAATTTTCACCTACAGGATCAATCAGGGGAAATTATGTTTTAAATTTGGCACATGGATTAAATGTGGCTCCCATAAGGGTTGAGCCTAGCGTGCAGGTGTTCTGTTTTCATTGGGAAGGTCTTCAACTGATGCTATTTCACAAGGAATTCTATTGGAAATCCTGCCTCAGTTAGATTTGGCATAAAACTCTTGAGGAAGAAAGTCGCTGAGACCAGCTGGATGTCTTGCCGACTAGCAGTATGGTTCTATTCATTTGAAATACACCAATCATCTAGACATTTCAGTCACCATGAGCTTTTATGTATCTCTTCACTTGGAAGGAAGTCACGCCAACCCTTGTGCACAAGGCTAGCATCACAAAGAGAAGGGTGTCATCGGGTAGAGGTCCTGCCGACAAATGGAAGTCTCAGCGAAAGGTAATGATGGGGCTTCGGGGTAATGTCTCATTGACTCTAAGATGTCTCGCTGAAAGTTTTGAGTTCAACATGATGTCTCATCAACAAATAGATTTCTCATTGAAGGTTTGTGGCCTCAGTGTAAGGTCTTGCTGACCCGATGAAGTCTTGCTGAAATGTTTGAGCTCAGGGACAATGGAAGGAGGTTCGGTGTGATGTCTCATCGAAAAATGGAGCTCTTGCTTAAGGTTTGTGCTTTCACCAAGATTTCTGGCCTACAGGGTGGACTCTTGCTGAAAGAGATGAGCCTGGGGAAAGGAAGTCTCGCTCGCTATGAGGTCTGGCCGAACGATCGTGGTCTCATCGACAGATGAAGGGTTCAACATGATGTCTTGTTGATGACTGGTGGTCTCACCGAAGGTTGTTCATAAGATTTTTGCATCGAGGGGACTCCAGGGAAATGTTTTGACTTCGGTGTAAGGTCTCACTGACACATGGGAGTCTCACAAAAATGGTCGGTGTCGGGGAGAAGTCTGACCGACTGGCTGGAGTCTCACTGACAAATGGAGGTCTCGACGAAAGAAGGGTTGTTCGGGGAGAAGTCTTCCCGACTCTCCGAAGTCTCGCTGAAAGGGTGGGGACTTCGTTGTAATGTCTTGCCGACCAGGGAGAGTCTCACCAACATGGAATGATATTGGTATAATGTCTGGCCGACCAGATGGAGTCTCCCTGAAATAAAATGGTCTCGCCAAAGGAACTTGAGCTTGGCATGATATCTCACTGATGATGGTATGTCTCATAAAAGGTCTTGTGGCTTCGCTATGATATCTTGCCAACTGAGAGAGTCTTTTCGATAGTGATGGACTTGCCAATGGAAAAGGGATATCGGTATGACTCTTAGCGCCTGCTATGACCTCTTGCTGAATGTGATGGTCTCGGCAATGGAAAGGGATATCGATATAACTCCTGCTGCCCACCATGATGTCTTGTCGATAGCGGTAGTTTGGGAGAGAAATTTATGTTGCGGTATAACTCTTGTACACTCACCATGACCTCTGGCCGATAACGATTGTCTTGCCAATGGTTTTTTGTGATATCGATACGAATTTTGCATTGAATATGAGGTCTCACCGATAGTTGTATGCTATGCTGATGCTGCTGTAGGGTATAATCGCATTGGGGAGACACGACTAGTGTCTCATTGACATGCGATTCTATCTAAATAATCTTTTGACCCCTTGGAAATCCTACGTGGACCGTGTTCAACCAATTAGAGGGAACTAAAGGAAAACCAATGGCAGTTTGACTGATTAAATACCCTTATGAAGAAGATCAATAGAATGTGTGCAGCATGGGTCGGCTTGGTGAAGCAATGGTGTTTGGATCTAACAGGGGAGGTCAGATGATATTTCTCAAAGATGGTCAACTTGTAGAAAGATCTTGAGCACAGGAAAGCCGAAAGGAAGAAAAGGCCACGAGTCTCAGTGATAGCTGGGGATCTTTGCTGGCAGAAGGTAGATTGATATTAATGGCTATACTCCAGGGCATTCAAAGTGGCTTTGATGGAAGTTTGAGGGTGGACACAAAGGATAGAAGTTAATGCTATGGTTGTAAAAGATTTGAAGACTTCTCCTGGGGGCGATCCTTTACCGACATGGACAGTGTGGATATACATTTAATGTAGAAGTATCTTGATTCAAAAGATCTAAGGGCGAATCTTCCTAGAGGTTGATATTTTCAAAAAACCCTAAAGGAGGGCCCAACTTTTTTGGGGTTTTTTGGGTTGTATATATGGAATTTTTTCCTTTTTGTAGAAGGGAGTTCGAAGAAAAGAGATTGTGGAAAAAAGTATTATTTAGCCTTTGTAACTCATGATATTTTGAGGACTTCCTTATAGTTATTTTCTGATAATTTAGGAGCTTTTGGGACCTACTTTGGAGTTCGCTTTTGTATGCTTTTTATCCTATTTTCAGTTTGATGTTTCATGTCGAGATTTATTTTAATCCTACATGTTATGTCTTGAAATGGTGTTTGAAGCAAAGATCGTGCAGTTGAAAAGATTATAGATTGTGAAATTTTATATAGTTTAGGCTTGATTAGTTGTGAGAATTTTATATTTTCCTACTAAGTTAGAGTCTGGAACTAATTTAATACCTGTCTATAAGGCATTTTTACGCAATGGCTCATATACCAAAGTTGTGTCCTATGCACTTAGTGTTGTCAGATTTTTATTGTGGTGTGTTGTTTAAACAAGATATCAACATATTTTTGGTGTATCACCTGAAAAGCTTTTTAAAAGTTTTCAATTTTTTATTGTTTAAGCTTTCTTCTTACACCTTTTCCCTTTCAAGTTTAAGTGCATTTAAATGTTTATCTGAATAGGAGCCGACCTAGAACCCGAAGGTTTCACTTTATTCTAACAGTGCCACATAGAAGTGAATCCAATGTTTCTCCAAGATTGCTGAAACTTGTATAGTTCAATTTAGGGTGCAAATTTTGAGAGATAACAGTAAGAAATTGATCAATATAATCTCCTTAGTGATGACATTCACTTGACATGTAGGATCAATGAGAAAACCTGTTACGGTATTCCCATTGATGTGTGCAAGGATGTATAAGGGAGATGGTTCTCTATTGGAATTTATCGACAAGTTTTGTGAGGTAAAATTTGTGGTAGGATATCCACTCGCAGGTTGCATAGATGGGATGGGTAGATGTAAGAAGGGGTCCATTTCAATCTACACCAAATATAACTTTCAAGGAAGCCTCCAAGGGTTTCATAATTAGAAGGTGACCCACTCAAGGTTTTATTTTGTGATGCTTAGGGAGCCTTCCAGCTATGCCACTAGGGGTTGTAGGTTAGGTTGCAAGGCTAAGCACCTCACAACGCTCACACCCACAACACTCCTAGGATATGAGGAAGGGGTATTTCAACACTGCCAAATGAAACCAAAAGGGTTCATGTCGAGTTCACCAAAATGTAGAAGGGGACCAACCACATGAAGGCTCTAGGTCACAAAGAGTCGAGAGCAAAAGCCTGCCCTAATCTACCTGATGTTGAACAAGTGTTAGATGTCAAGGATAGAGAATGAAAAGCACTCTCAGTGCTTTTGTCACTCTACTAACCCAAGAATTTTAATGGGGTATAAGTAGATTCCGGGAACCCAGATTGTACCTTAGACAACTCTCTACTAGAGGACAATAGTGTAGAACATGGATGATAGTGTGGTGCACTGGTGTCTCACAGGTGCACTAATGTCCGTATGGATATAAAGTGCAAAAGGATAGTGAAAAGTACAAAGAACCTACTAATATCTTAGCAATTGAGGTTTAAATATGATAACTAAAATGATAAATGAAAAAATAACTAAAATAACATAAAAGGTGATAAGAATAAGGATGGTGAATTTTTAACTCACGAAGGGTCTAGTTGGCCAACAAGCTCCACACAAACGTGTACCTACACAATAAAGAAGGGAAAAATCTTGGGGTTGTTTCGGGGCTTGCCATTGTCAAACCCTATTTTGGTGTTTCAACCTCCATGGACATCTAGATAGATAAATATGTGGAAATATGATAAAGAAAACAATGCTGGAATGGAAATGAAACCAAACACTACGAGAGGCACTATGCTACTAAAATCCAACAACAAAGAGTACAAAAGAAATACCACCCTTGACTAAAGGCACCCAAGGCCATGAGAGAGGAATGCAAGTCTACAACTATGGCAAAGTCAACGTGGCTACAACAACGTTGAAAGAAGTCTCACAAGAAACCAAGTTGCAGCTTTTGTGGTAGATGTGAAGAATGTTGTGATTGTTGGATCGTAAAGCCAATAGTGCAACAAGTAGCTTGAAGTTGTAAGTATGTGGAGTAAGAGTGAAATCATGTGTAGAAGATCAAGAATTGCTAAGAATATGGATTGAAAGTGAAGCATAGCCATTTGAAGATTAAATGAGAGGGAAAGAGCTTTTCAAAGTGATGAGCCTAGTTTTTGGTCCAATTGTGGGTAGAATCTATAGTTTATTTGCTGAAATTTGTTATGGACTTTGATGCTAAATGCTGATATTTTCATAATGTTTCCCTCAAACCATAGACATTGGACTTAAATCCTATCTCTGCACATTTTAATGACATTGGCATATTATGTGGATTATCTATATTGATTTTGCATGTGGTTAATGAATGCTCCTTAAGGTGGTTATAGATGTGCAATTATTGTGCATATTGACATTGTCATGCAGATTTAATATGATAAGTTGAGGAAGACACCACTAGCTGGGCATGCATCATAATGTCCAACAAAGGAATTGCTCAAAGTCAAAGGAGGTCAACTATAGAAGATTCTTCATGCAACCAAACATAACGATCCTATATTGGACTTTAATGATTGAGCATGTGTGGGTGTCATTGCTATGCTAAATATGCATTTGGACCTATATGTCTGACAAGATTCCATTCACACATAAACGCCATTGCTCCATTTTCTCTATTTTCCCTAAATGACATCCTCCTAGTTGTGGAGTTGATTGCCTTGTTTAGCTGGTAGTATAAATAAAGATTTGATGCTCCTTCCTCAGGAGGTTGCACAATTTAATATTGTACTTACACTCCTGAGTTTTCAATAATATAGATACAGTAGTATTTTGTACTCATGATTTATAGTGAATAAAATAAAGTTATGGGTTCGAGCATCTGAGTTCTCATTAGTTTTAGAGGATACTTATCCAAGTGGGCCCACTTGGTGAGTAATATGTCTTCTTAGTTTAGCATTAGTTTAGTATTACATGCTATTTAGTAATTAGTTAGAAATTTGACATTGACTATTCCTACAGCCACTAGAATTCCATTCTATGACTGTTCCTGCAACCAAAGTAGACAGAGTAGTGCCCTGTTTGTTGCTTAGATTTTCGTTCCTGTTATGCATTTTAGTTTGATGTAGTTGTTGGTTGATGATTTGTATTTATGGTATTCCCTTCTAAGCAATTTACCTTCAGCATTGTGTGTTCCTTAGCTGTAGAATGAAATGACTACTTTGAGTTCCTAGTGCACATACTGTGTTGACCCATTTCAAGTTCACGTCCCTAGGTTGACAAGTTAAATGCACCTTCATGATGATTAAAATAGCTATTCAGGTTAGATGTCTAATCTGTGAATCATGGATGTAAGGGCTTAGTTATTAAATCATTTTAGGAGGCCAACATTTTTGGTGCCATTGCTAGGGATGGTGTCAAACTAGGGAGTCTTTTGGAGTAATTGATACTTTTCCTTACTGTAATGTTCTTGGAAGTTGTTCTTAGTATATCCTCATTTAGGAAGTAATGACTCAAGCCTTATTCTTTACCAATTCTTTGTGTGAGCTGACTGATAGTGAGTGATACCACATGCATAGAGGAAGGAGAAGGGATGCTTATGAGGGATTCCTTCCTAACAATCCTAATCCATTCTAGCTAGTTGAATATCAGAACCTAACAAGAGAAGAAGATCCACACCCCTTTGCTGATGCATATCCTGATATGAATAGCTCTGAAGTCTCCTTTGAAGATGAAAATTAGCTTGAGAACCCCTTTGCTTTGGAACTACATCAAGCAGGCATGGGAAATGCAAATAGGAACAAACCTAACCAACCAACTTTTCCTTTCCCCATTGCCCATCAGAATGAAGTTGACAACATCAAGATCATTCCTGCCTCAACACTCCCCAAGTTTTATGGACTTGTCATAGGAGATCATGATACCTTTTTATTTGAGTTTGACATACTCTGCAGGAGTTATGATTATACTACTGATTCCCATAGGCTTAAGCTATTTCCTACCACTCTAAAAGAGGTTGCATTAAGATGGTTCATGAGCCTAGGAAAAGATACTGTGGAAACTTGGGAAGACATGAAGGAAAAATTCCTTGAGAAATACAAGGAATATTGTAGGGGCAATGACATGAGAGGAGGTGACATTTTCAGGATGCAACAAAAGGGAGATTAGAGCCTGAAAGATTACATTGCAAGGTTTCTATTTTGCCTACAAAAATCTCCACACCATACACTTAATGAAGAATCACAAAAGTTCCTTTTTTTTTATAGGAATCAATGATAGTTGCACTGATGCCTTGGACCTCATGGGAGGAGGAGATATCTTCCAAGTTCCTTTGGAATATATCAAGAAAATATGCCAAAACTACTCTAGGGAAGCTTCAAATAAGGGGAGAGCTTACCATCTTCCATGGGTAAGTCAACAACCAATGGAGTTTCAAGAATGGAGATTACTCATTTGCTGGTAGAATTCAAACAAGACATTATAAATAATCTATCTACTCAGCTAGATACACTTCAGGCCAAGAAGAAGCAAGAGGAGGTAGAGGAAATGTTGATAGAGTATTGTCCCCACTGCAGATAAAAGTAGGATTGCAGAAGCAAGATGGTAGCTAATCTTGAAAGTAAGCATATTCCACATGAGTTCAAACCAATTTAGATTGAAGAAGACCAAGTATACTATGTTGCACAAAGGAAGCCTTGGGATACAAGATAAGGTATTCCACCAGATCCACTATCCTATGCTGGGCCATATTTTAATTCCTATTCATCTGGTAATCGATGGCAACCCCCATATCCATCCAACTATGGAGGATATTCACCACAACCTTGGAGTAACCCTCCAAATGCTTAGCCCAGTCATCATAATTCTCCACCCCAGTGACAACAGCCTCAAGGGAATTGAAAAAAATTTCAAGGGCATTGGCAACCACCTCTAGGAAATTGGCAGCAAACAAATCAATGGAGAGGAGGACAACACTAGCATACTCAGACAACTAGTTACATGCAGCCACCTTCTCAACCCCAGTAGCCTGATTTAATTCCTCCACCTGCTAATCCAAGCTCAAATACACCTAAACCTACTTAGCTACCAACTCATCCCACACCCAATCCAAATAACAAACCACAACAATAGCTTGCATACTCTACTGATTCAAATCAATTCCTTGCATATTGTGTGAGTGTAAGTGACATCCACTTGTGTTTAGGAACTACTCTACCAACCCCTTCCAAGCCCATTATCACTGAACTTCTTGTGGAAGAGGAAGAGGAACCTTTGAATGATCCCATTCAACCAAGTGTACCTAAAAATCTTGAACCAGTCCAAGTCAAGCAGACTGCACAAGAGCCACCATTTCGTTAGAGATTGGAAGTTTCCAAGAAGAAGGAAGGAAAGGAGGATAAGACTTTTGATATCTTGGATCAGTTGATGCATATATATGTCTAGATACCTCTATTTCAGGTCATAAAGGATGTTCCAATCTACGCCAAAGATATCAAGGAAGCAAGCCTAAAGAAGCTAGGTAGGAAGAAGAGGGACCCAACTACAGTTCATGTGGTGGGATAGCTAGCTGACATCATGCTGGGAAAAGTGACTATCCCCAAGTATAATGACCTAGGCAGTCTTATGGAAGTAGTTGTTATAAATGATGCCCAAGTAAAGAATGCTCTTATTGATTTAGTGGCAACAATAAATGTAATGACCAAAGACATCTTGCAACAACTAGACATTGCAAGCATGGGATCTACTCCTATTGTCTTGTAGCTTGCTAATAGCTCTACTGTTAAGCCTGATGGTGTAGTGGAGGATATTGTGGTAGTTCTAGATTCTTGGGAGTACCCAACAAACTTTATGATTCTTTCTCCTAAATGTACACTAGGCGAGTATCCCATTATTCTTGGAAGGCCTTGGTTAGCAACTGCAGATGCATACATTGGATGTCAGTCAGACAACATGACCATTTCAGATGGGAGTAGCACTAAAATTTTTGTTCTTTATCCACCTACTAAGCCATCTCATGATAAGATAATCCTATATGACAAGTTGGTGAAGAGGTCAAGGAAGTTAATTCTATGGCACAACTTATGATGCTAAGAATAATCTCTTTCATGCAGCTCCAAGATGAGGATGAAGTATTGGCTAACATCATTTAGAACCATTGTGAAGTGGAGGAAGCATCATCTTATCATTCTGCTACTCCAGTCAAGACACTTCTACCTGCTCTTCCTGCAACCACTTTTCCTGTAGATAGACTTCCTACAACAACAGGTATGTCCCATACATTGCTGCCATATGAACTAAAGGTATCATGTGTTAATGAAGCAACCATGATAGAGTTAACTCCACAAGTCCAGGTGTCAGAAGGACAATATCTGAATGTTAATAGTAAATTAAATGAAGAACAACATTTGTTATTGACAAGCCTATTAAGGACCCATCAACATGCATTTGAGTGGGATTATCATGATATGAAGGGATTGGAGCCTAAAATTTGTACACACAAAATTTACATCAGAGATGATTGCACCCCAGTAAGACAACCACAAAGAAGAATTAACCCTGCACTAAGAGAAATTGTGAAAGGAGAACTACATAAATTACTAGATGTAGGATTTATCTACCCCATTTTAGATAGTTAGTGGGTGTCTCCATTAGTGATTGTGCCCATGAAAGGAGGGAAATGATGAGTTTGTGTTGATCATAGGGAACTTAATGCTGCCACCAAGAAGGACCACTTTCCCTTACCCTTCATTGATCAAGTTTTGGACACACTTGCAGGAAAACAATACTTTTCTTTTCTAGATGGATTCAATGGCTACAACTAGATTCAAATTGCACCAAAGGACCAGGAGAAGACCACATTTACTTGTCCATGGGGGACCTATACTTATTCAGTGCTCCCATTTGGCTTATACAATGCACCTACAAATTTTTAGAGGGTAGTCTTTAGCATATTCTTAGACATTTCTGATGATTGTATGGAAATTTATATGGATAACTTTACCACTGATGGTGTTGATTTTAATCAAGCATTAGAAATCTCAAAAGAGTCCTACAGATATGTGAAGCCCAAAACTTGTCCTTAAACAATGGAAAGTGCTTCATGATGATGCAAGAAGGTGTAGTTCTTGGCCACTACATCTCCCACAAGGGAATTCAAGTAGATCTTGCAAAGATTGAGGTAATCACAAATCTACCCACACCTGCAAAACATAAGGATGTTAGGAGTTTCTTGGTCATTTAGGATATTATAGATGTTTCATCAAGGATTTTAGTAAGGTAGAAGCACCATTGTACACTCTTCTCACTAAAGATGTTGAATTTCAATGGACTGAAGCCTATGACAAGGCATTTTTTGACTTGAAGGCAACTTTGACTCATGCTCCTATACTCAAAGGGCCTAATTAGGAGCTTCCTTTCCACATCCATACTGATGTATCATATTATGCCATAGGAGTAGTCTTAGGATAGAAAGGAGTTGTTAAAAATTTCATTACTTTGTCAACAAAAAATTACAAGGAGCTGAATTCAATTATATAGTGATAGAGAAAGAAATATTGTCAGTAATCTACGCACTAAACAAATTCAGAGATTATATAATAAGCTACCAAATCTTTGTGCACACTGATCATGCAACCATTAGATATCTGATGAATAAACCTTTGATCATAGTTACATTGATAAGAGGGTTATTATTGATGTAGGAGTTTGATATAACCATTGTGGATAAGCCAGGGAAGGCCAATGTTGTTGCAGATTTTCTTTCAAGGCTAACTACATGAAAAGACAATCAACCCATAGATGAATCTTTTCCTTATGAGCATCTATTCTCCTTTAGTATACAAACACCCTGGTATGCTAACATAGCCAATTATTTGGTCATAGGTAGAGTTCCTTCTCACTTCTCTCCAAAAGAGAAAAGGGAACTCATTGAAAAATATTTTCTTTTCTCTTGGATTGTTGGATGCTTGTTTTATACTAGACTAGACCATGTCATGAGGAGATGTGTGAGAGAAGATGAGACATATGACATTTTGCATGCATGTCACAATGAACCATGTGGAGGACACTTTGAAGCCAAGAGGACAACCATGAAGGTTTTGAACACATGGTATTACTGGCCAACACTCCACAAGGATGCAGGAAGGTATACTAGAAAATGTGATAGATGTCAAATAATGGGCAGACAAACCATATCTGATGAGATGACACTTTTCCCTCAGGTAGTAATCACTCCCTTTGACAAGTGGGGATTGGATTTTGTGGGACCCATTGAACCTCCATCAAATGGTAAGCCTTATATATTGGTATGCACTAATTATGTGACAAAGTGGGTAGAAGTTAAGGCTGTGAAGCATGCAAAAGATAACAAGGTTGCAAAATTTCTTTATGAGGAAATTTTCACAAGATATGGAGTCCCAAGAGAAATAGTGATTGGTCAGGGGGCTCAATTCACATCAACCCTTGTTGCAACACTAGTTAATGAGTACAACATAATGCATAGGAAGTATACTCCTTATCACCCCCAGGCTAATGGCCAAGTTGAGGTGACTAACAAAGAAATTGAAGCCATTATGACCAAAATGGTAGCTATTCATAGAAAGGATTAGGCAAACAGATTACCAAAATTTGTTTGGGCCTATAGGACAACCTAAAAAATAACTACAGGTTTCACTCCATTTGAGTTGCTGTATGGAAAGACAACTATGATGCCTGTTGAATTTGAATATAAGACTTTGCAGACTGCAGTAGATTTGGGGATGGATATTTCTGAGGCATAGAGAGAAAGAATCATGCAACTAAATGCTTTGGGTGAGATAAGAAGAGAAACCCTACATCATACAAAAGTAGTGCAGAATCAGAGAATCAAGTGGCATGAAAAATTTATCAAGGACAAGAAATTCCAACCAGGAGATTGGGCCCTGCTCTATGACTCAAGATATTAGGACAATGTAGGAAAATTGCAGACAAGGTGACTAGGACCATATGAAGTCGTTGAGGTCTTTCCTAATGGAGATGTTCAGCTTACTACCATTGACCAGGTTAGTTTCAAGTTACTTATCAATGGTCATCACCTCAGATTATTTCACAAGAAAAATTTCAAAGAAGAGTTCTTGTAGCAATTCACCCAGTATGCGACACTCGAGCTTCCTGCAACGGAAGGAAGTGGACCTATTGTCCCTCCTTCTAGCTAATTAAGGTACATACTTCTCATAATAAATACTTTCACTTACGTGGAAGTCCATTTCTTCATCCATCCACCCATTCACCCATCCATCACCACCTTTCTCTCTCTTCCATCACTTCATTCCACCTCACCTCATTCCACTTCATCTTCATTAATTGTTCAATTTATTCTCTAAAAAGGTGAGCGGTACTTTCTCCACAATATTTTCCATAAATCCTCCACACATTCAGGTATGTGTACATTAATTGCTATCTTTTAATCATCTTTTAAGTGCATTCATTTAATCACTGTACGTTAGTATAGACGTTCACATAACATGTCATTATTCCTTGTCAAATCACCACTCCCATCTCACATGTGTGGACACATGTCCAAATTTAGGTTGGGGGGAAAGAGAAATATGTAAATATATTTCCCATGTGTCAATTTATGCTAGGCTACATCAGAAAATTTAAAATGAGCTGATTTGAAATTTGAGTGAGAGGACGGCTTGCATGTGTGAAGTGACATTAACTGCAACCGCCATTTTTTCCCATCATAATTCTCTTTTTTATCACTCCTTTTCTTGCCATTATTGACCCTGTCGTAATCTTGAGTTGCAAGCAAAAAGGTGAAACAAAAGAAATGAAATTCAGTCGATATTGGCACTAGAAATTCGGTAGGTATTCCAGGAAAGTGAACTTGATTTTCAAATGGGAATTGTAGGAAAGAAATTGTAGAGCATTTGTTTTATTGCAGACAATGGGAGGTGGGTTAATTCAAAATGAACCCACGGTGCATGATGTTTTATTGTAGGATGCACAATGCTTGACCGAATTTAGAAACTGTGGATGGTTAGATTACTTCCTAAAGATGGATGGCTTTGATGAAAGCATTTCCCTTGAATTCACCCAGACATTTTCTGAAGGAAAAGCCACAATAAAAGGGTTGGAAGTTGTGGAAATTGAGGAAAGAATTGTAGAGGTCATAGGGTTACTGCCTGATGGTGAAAAATACCCTACCTCTATAGAATCTAGATCAGATAGGGCTGAATTTACAGAGCTGAACGACCACCCATTGAGCATAGATAAACAAGGTGCAAAGAGAATGTCTCTACCTGAGCCATGGAAGTAGATAGTCATTTTTTTTATCAAATACATCACCTGTGAGGGTCGCCAGTCAAATTTTCATTTCGTGCGCTTGAAGATTTTGAGTCACATGAGGCATGGGAGAGGGATGAATGTTCCTAACATGCTATACAATCTCCTCTCAATCATGGTGGACGAGACTCAAAAAGGTAGGGATAATTCTATTTCCCACCATTGTTTGATTAAGTTGCTAGTTGAAAATTCTCTGCATGATGTATCTACAATGCCCTGGGAAGAATTTATAAATGTTGATCAAATTAGACCTGAGCACTTGCAACCTAGGGCTTTACCTCAACTCCGTAGGTCTAGCAGGAGATTGAACATAGCTGAAGCCACTCTTGGTGCTTCAACCTATGGCATAGGCTCTAGTGTGAATCGTCCTGCAATAGAAGAAACCATAGAAATTAGTTCTTCTGGAGTAGAGCACTCAAAAAAATAAATCTCTTCATCAGATTCTGGTGATGACATTCCACTTGAAACCCTGATGAAAACTAGGGTAAACAAGAGAGAAGAATAAACAAGAAAAGGGAAGGCTAAAACACAACCTATAGAAAGAAAGGTGCCAAGTTCTAAGAAGAGGAAGGCTGACATTGTTCATCCTGTAGCCAAAGGAAAGTGTGAGAGACCTCCCAGGAAATAAAGACCAGTTGGGCCTGTGATTGGTACGCCTCCATAGAAAATCCCTAAGCATACGAGACATCACATGAGGACATTGAAGCTCCAATGGGGCAGGAGAATGTCAAAGAAGAAGACATATTTGGGAGAGCAACAAATATAACACTGGCTGATCTTGCTAATATTACAAGAGAGTTTGAGGAAAATCAAAATTTCTTGTAGCATGAGCAAGAAGTCTTGCAACAACAACTAGAACCAGAGCAGGAGTTCCCACAACCACAACAAAAACAAGAACAAGGGCCCTTGCAACAAGAAGTGGAAGAAGAAAAAATACCCCTATAGCTAGAGATAATTGGATAGCCTGAGTCCATGCAGATAGTGCCATATGAGGAGCCACCATCGACAAAAATACTGGTAGGAATTCATAATCCACCTGATTTTACAATACATGCAACAATTTTGAATTTATGGAAAGAAATACAAATGAGGGAGGAAGAATGGAAAAAGGAAAAACAAAAATTGAAGGAAATTCAAAAGAGGGATGAGGAGATTGAAGATAAGGATGCAGGAATTGCCACCTTGAAGTAGAGGGTGGATGATATGGAAACCTTGGCACCACAAATTTTGGAATGTAGGACCCCTCCAAGGGTCTATGCTTTGCTCTTGAAGGAGAAATATATCTCTTTTAAGCTGTCAAGGATCGCCTTAGGTTTGAATCCTTCTATTGATACCCCTATGGAATTTTTCAATGCTTATAGGTTTGCCTCACTTGAAACGAGAAATTTGCTATGTGAGTTTTATTTGCATAATTATGCTGTAACTCAAGACCATGGTTGGAACCCACTGTTGTATGTTGGGGATGTCTAATTAAGGGCATTTATGTCTTGGGTACAAAATGAGATTAGTTGAGGACAACAACATGGGGCTTATAAACAATTGGAGTTCAACATCCCTCTGCCCGTTAGAGTTGAATCAAGCAACCCAAGGGATATTTACAAACAATGGCACAAAATTCTTCTCAGACCTAGTTATGGCAACAAGATTATGCCTTGGATTGAGGCAGTTTACAGTGAGTATTAGGTAAAGACAACAACATAGGAGGAAACTATGAGAAGATGTCTATCACAAAGATGGAATAGCCTAACTGATGAGCTGAAATAGGCTGAGCCTCATTCCATCCACAATATCCACAATTATGTTTCAACACTAAAAATGATTGATAGGTATATTTAGATTGGGAGAACACAGGGGCCATCGTGGCTTCCCTTGACTTTCCAGTCACCCATTCTCATGTGGCCCGTGCCAAACTTTAGATTCTACCAGTATGACATTGCTGTAGAAAAATAGAGATGGAACAAATTTGATAGATTGGGAGGATTCTATTGGGATCTTGATTCATGGGTAGTAGCCACTGATGTTGGAAAAATATCAGTTGCAAATTTTAGAGCCTTGACCAAACAAAAGAACAACCCTTCCCCTGTTGGAGGACCAACAAAATGTTAGGTTGGGGGGAGTGATGAGCCTAGTTTTTGGTCCAATTTTGGGTAGAATCTATAGTTTATTTGCTAACATTTGTTATGGAATTTGATGCTAAATGTTGATATTTTCATAATGTTTCCCTCAAACCATAGACATTGGACTTAAATCCTATCTTTGCAAGTTTTAATGGCATTGGCATATTATGTGGATTATCTTTATTGATTTTGCATGTGGTTAATTAAAGATTGTTGCTTGTGGTAGATTCCTAATTGGATTCCTTGATAGTTGAGTGAATAGGATCAATGGTGTACTATAAATCCTTCGTTTGGAATGAAACCTATTTTATATAAGTAAACTGAATGATGTAGATGTGTAGGTTATTTTCTCAAGGGTAGGGTGCAAGATGGTTAGAGGAGTTATGGTTCTTACTAAGGGTGTTCAAATAAACACTTTATTTTAGGTAGATGCATACACAATTCAATATAGTATCTCTTCAATTGTAGTGAATAGATTTGCAAAATAACTACTTTCACCATTGGAACCAATAGTAAAGAAGTGTATTGTGTCTAATTTTGATGGTCATGCTTTCTAGGTGTTGGTGTTGAAAGGTTGTTTTACTTAAATAATTCATCACCTAGGTCCTATTCATACTAGTTACTTAAGTTTACTTAAGATACACATATGATACTTATCAATTTATGTCTCAAGTCATTATATTAAGACACATGCCATAATGTTATGCAATCCTATGTTTTACCTTGTTCTATATAACCAATGGGTTACCTTTGTATTTAAATTAATTTTATCATCACTGTATATTTGCATCCTTTGATAGAATATAATTATTCTCATATTTTTTCTATCTTGTGCTTTTAGTGAAGCTCCTAGATCTTGGGTGGTTACATATTCAACCAAATCTTCCATGGTATACGATATTTTATACAAAATAGTATCAAATCTTGTGAGATTGCTTCTTGTTAGTCTTAATTCTCTAGGATACAAATATTGGTAGATTTTAAAAATTAGAATATTATCTTCACTTGCATCAAATGATGACCTAGATTATTTGAAAAAATTGATAGAAATACCCTATTTGGGGGGTTTCCCCTTCATGGATTTGTATTGTAGATTCATTTTGAATCTTGTTGGTGCAATTATGAGCCCACAAAATGATTTTAGGGTGTCCAAGAAAGTTAAATTTGCATTTTGATTTGTCCAAATTGGGCACGTGAGGCCAAATCTACAAGAGTTTGAAGTTGAGAAGTAGTTGTTAGATTCATAGGGTAGTCGTAATTTTGGAGCATTTTGGGTCAAATATAACCCTACCATTATGTCCATAAGACCCAAGAACTTAAGGATCATATGTCGATTTTTCAAAATTGGACGCTTTTCCTTGGTCATTGGAGAAAATTTTCCCCTTCTCAGTTATATGGATCACAAGGAATAATCCCTACATAGGTGGAATATTCTATGTGCTATATAAATGTTATTTGGTTGCTCATATAGTTTGGGTAAAATATAAATTCCTTTTTTATATATATTTTTTAATTCAAAATTCAAAATTTAAAATAATAATAATCACATGGAAAGATTCTATCCTACATATTTCATAGATTGATAGGTGTGGCCCTATGTGTGTGAAATATGGCCCTACATTTCTATTGGTAAATGTGGTCTCACCACTAGGAGTGGCCATCCTTTCCTAAATACCTGATGGTATAAACCAACATCAAAATAATAATGAAATAAAATTGCAATGCCTAAAATAGCTATTCACTATGAAATAAATTTCATCCATGAAAAATGATTTACTATCATCTAATAAGTGGATTTCAAAATAATTCAAGTGATTTAAAAAATATATTAGCAATTTCTGAAATGATGAAAAATGTGGTGCTTGCTTTTGCTTCTAGGGTTTTAGACCTAAAAGGAGAAAGACCAATTCTTCAACATTTCACTCAAGAACAAACCCTTGAGATTTCAATGTAAAGGAGATTGAGATATTGCAAAGGGAAGGTTCTAGGGAAATGATAACTAATGAGGGGTTCACCACCAAGCGTAAACTTGGAAAATACAAGTTGATGGAAAACACAGTGGGATATGCAAAAAATGCTAAATGAACTAAAAAGATGAACAAACTATAATGAAAGGTTATGAACCTAAAAGTGTGCACCTGGAAAATTGAAGAAGGTAGGATGGAGGTATGGATCACTGAAAATTCTACTGTTGAAGGTGGCTAGGACTCATATGCTAGGTTGGGCGAATTAGTCTAGTTTTCTAGAAAATGTGCAGGAATAGGCTTCAACCAAAAGGGTATCCAGATCTCCAAAGATGCTGTTTAGGCCTGTACAGTGGGACTCATTTTCCAGTAGTGGTGAATCAATCCACTTCTTCTTTTCTAGAAGTTCTGAAGTAGCTTCTGTGCCTCTCGGTCTATTTTGTTCTTCCTAACTAGTTTCTAGATCCGAAACTGCAAAACACCACCTGTAGGTCTTCTCCAAGCTTCTTTAAGGCTTGATGACAAATTTGACAACTTTTAGAGACTTGACAAATTTTCTCCAACTTTTCTTTTTGATAAATATGCAACCTATCCCTACAAATCACACACAAGAAGAGGGAAAAATGTTGTGGGGGTTAGTGAATAGGGGTTTTCCTTGGTCAAACCCCTTGTTGGTAATTAAAAATTGAAATGAAATCAAATATGAAAGGAGAATGATGAATGAAAAAAAGAAAATGTTGTAACTCACCAAACCCTTGCAATAAAAGGATGCAAACATATAAGTGATGGCTCCGATGGATGTGGTTCTTGACTTGTTCTTGATGTTGATAGATCTTTGAATGCAACGCTTGCTTGAAACAAAAATCCTACATCACAATTGTTAGCTCTAAAACAACATGATGCAAACAACCTTTGACATGATGTTTGACGATTAAAGAATGCTCTTGAATGCTTGATAATCTGCCCTTGAAATGCCTTGAATGCTCTTGTGAATGCTCAAATGCTCTTGTGAACTCTCTTGAATGCTATGTATGAATACTTGAATGCTTGGGATGAAAATGAGTGAAAGAACCTTGTATTTATACTTAATTGTGCAAGAATTCCTGAAATTACAATAGTACAAGCTGAAATCAGATCTAGGAGAATAAAATACCACTGTAAATTTGATTTAAATTTTAATTTTGGTCACACGGGACTCATTTTCCCAAGGTGGAAAATGAGTCCCATCACACATAATGTATGGGACCAAAAATCAAAAGTGTCTAGAAATGTGTGAAACCTACATTGGGGCCAAAAAGACCTAAGTGGGACTCATTCGCCCAAGGTGGCGAGTGAGTCCCAAACACTAAATTTGAGCCACAAGCTAGGAACACCTAAATTATGATTGGTTACTGGTTGGTGTCAGGATTATCCTCAAAAAGATGTAATAAATTAGGCTTGTGGATGAAAAATAGGGCCAATTAAAGCACAAGAAAGATAAATTATTGACAAGCTTAGAGGAATGTGAAAATGTGTTACAACACTTTAGAAAACCCCAAATAAGGCAAGGTTAAGATTAATTATGATTAAAATTATGTTTAAATTGATAAAACCCTAGAAAATTGTGAAAGTGTGTTACAACACTTCACAACAGTTTTGCAAGGCACCATTAAATTCCATTAGTTCATAAGGTCCCAAGACCTAATGTGAATGTGTTATCCACATTACAACACTAAATCAAGGTAGCATTAAGCCAAAATCCACAAGGAGGACCCAAACGAGTGTGAAAAATGTCAAAGGATCTTTTTTTTGACACTACATTTAGCCCCCACTTTAGTGAGAGGATGAACCTACTTCAAACTCACACTAAAGTAGAAAAAAATGCACCAAGATGGGTTCAGATGAACTAATTCTAGCAAGATGAGACAAAAACAATCAAGAGGGGTGATCAAGATCCCATGGCAAACCAAACATAAGCACAAGGGAACACACATGAAAATGATATAAAAAGTAATGAAAAGGCCAATAATACACTTCCAAAGATGAAAAAGGGAAAAGAAAAGAAAGAATCAGATCAAGCTTATATTGTTTATCCATATCAATGTGGATTAGATCTAGGTTGTTTGTCTAAAAAAACACATACTCACTCTAAGGTGACAAAACTCTTGGCTGTCCACCGAGTGAGAAGTCCTAAAAGGTGAGAAACATACACCCATGGCTGATATGCACTCACACACACGCAGGTGGCTATGGGGAAAGTCATGCCTCAGATTGGAATTCTCGCTCAACCATACCAAAGTTATACCTCCTGATAACTTTAATAAGGTGCCACACAAAAATGGTTTTTTGAGCTTCATGAGACAAGTAAAACTTCATATGCTTGGAGCTCATGAACAAACATGATGGCTCCATAGGCATGCAAGCTGTATTATGCAAGGTGGCCCTATAACAACAAATGAAAAATGCAAAAATAGGAAAATTTCAAAAGAGTCTTGCTTAGTTCATGTGAGGTCTTTAATTTAGGGAACATTATGCCTAATGTCTCCAAGAGAGGACCAATCAAAGAATAGAAAATTTCCAACTTAGGGGATGCAATGTGTCACATAAAGCCACTAAGAGGAATGCAATATGCTAAGAGAGATCATGATCTTGAAGGACATTACACCTAATGTCATCCACAAAGTGACAAAACACATTGTATGGAGTAAGAACAATGCACTAAGAACCAAGAAAAAGGAAAAAAATGCAAAAGAATAATGCCAATGTATGCCCCCACTTTAAAGGAATTGCTAAACACCATACTATGAGCAATTACCTTAAAGTAGCAAATGAAAATGCAAACAAGAAAGAAGATATGAGAGCCAACTTGGAAAGCCCTATTCCAAGTCATATGTTTCTGAGTAAAGCTACGTCATGCGAGAGAAAAGGAAAGAAAGAGGGGTTGTCCCCAAAATGAAAACACCAAAAACATAAGGGATCTATGGATTTGGGGTCAATATGTTCTTTGCTGCAATGTGTTTAGAAAGCTTGGAACTGTCATCATCCCTCAAATACACATAGAACTAGAAGAATGACACAAAGAGAGCGAAAAAAATAAAAACCTCTTGGGTCAATATGGAAGAGACATAGGGTGTCTCAACACCTTGCATCATCCCCAAAAGGAAAACACAAAAGAAATGAAAAAACTACGAAAGAAAAAGGAAAAGCTTTTGGGTCAACATGAAGGAGACATGAATGTCTCAATGCCTTGTGTCATCCCCAAAAGGAAAACACAAGAAAAATATAAAGATAAAATGAAAATGTAAAGAAGAAGAAAGCCTTTTGGGTTAACATGAAGGAGACATGAATGTCTCAATGCCTTGTGTCATCCCTAAAAGGAAAACACAAGAAAAAAGATAAAGATAAAAAATTGAAAGTGATGCGACATAGAGAAGAATGAAGGTACAAATAGAGGAATATCACAAAGAGAGAGAAGATAAAAAAAATCACAAGGGATCACATTATGCACATGCAATCACACAAAAAAAAAGAAAAAGAAAAAGGAAATTCAAAGGACTAGTAAGGAAAATGCGAGTCAACCTATGAGCAAGTCATTTGCATCCCAATCTCAGTTTGTATAAGTGGAAGGTGAATGATGAACCTAAGGGACAATGAAAAATGCATTACTAGGACAAGGCTAACAATTTTTTGCCTCCACTGAGTGCGAGACAAGAATGAGCTGAGGTAGGTGATGGGAAAGGTCATGGAATAGTGAGAAGAGAATTTTCTACAACTATTACATGACAATGGATGATTTAATAAATAACTAGGAAATCACACAATGAAAATCATTACCATCAAAGTGAAATATTTTCAATACTAACTGAAATGCATGACATTCATTGGTACTATGTCCAAGAACTCAATGATATGCACAATGTGGAAATTTTTTGTCTTTGGGATATAGAATAAATATATTCATAGGTCGTAATGTTATCAGTTCTTTGTTCAAAAGCAATTATTGTTTTCATTCACTTTTGGGTGGTGGGTGAGTAGACTTCAGTTTTTCTAACTTGTAAGGCCTCTTGCGTTTGCTAGATTCACCCTTTTCTCTAATTGAAGGAGGAGAACCTAAAGTGATCCTCACATCCTTGTCATTTTTATGAGTGATTGGTTGTTCTTTAGGAAGAAGGATATTTAGATCAGGAGGGGAATCAAAATTACCATACCATCATCTCAAAGCCTTAGATATTCCCTAGGAGGCTTGCTAATATGAGAGGGATCTTGATATCCTAACCCCTTTGTGTTTTCATGCATTGGTTTTTTCTCTATGAGTTGATGAATTTCATGCTCACTTGTTGTATCACATCCTTGTTTGCTCAAGATTGTGAAGCCTTTTCCATATGTTTCTTCAAGGTTGATGGGAGTGTTTGTTACTTTGTTATCATAAAATGTTGAGTGTTTGCTTGTCTAGAGGAACTAGGTTCACCTGTTGTAGGGAACTTAGGTTCAACTTTTGTTTTAGGATGTAAGTAACCAAACATCTCAAGAGGTGGTATGGTAGGATATTTGGTTGGTTCATGGATGGATAAAAGGATGCATTATCTTCAAGGTTTTTGTACTGTCCCCTTGTTCGATTAAACCAAAAAGTATAAAGCATAAGTTAGGACATATAATTTATTTTATCAACACACCATTTATTAATGCAAAATTACCTTGAGAGCCTACTTTCCATATGTATTATTAGTTAAGCACATAATTCATGTTAAGATCATTTCAGATTTGCACAACTTAACAATAAGTCAATCAAAAGGCATTATCATCTAAACCATAGATTAACATGATCAATTATGACTTCTTCTCCAAATTGGAATAGAACTTCATCTTGTCTCCTCTTTCCTAGCCTCATTGGATGGTGATTTATTGTGCAAAGGGTGCATGAACGAATCTCAAAGTGGACTCCCTCAAGGTGTTCCACCCATCTTGGGGCCATCCATCAGTGGAGCGATTTACCAACTTTTCCCTCCACAAACGCCCTGTCCTTAATGAGCGCTAGCGAAAAGAGGGTTGAGCCCGAATTCTATTCTTTAGGGTAGAGTCATTCAACTCAATGAGATATACTGGTTACTACAAGAAATATTATTAGACAAATAATATTCATTGATTTATACATTATCTTAAGGATAAAGAAGAGTTAACAGTTTGACTTGTCAGGCAGATTTAGAAGTTTATATTTATTTTTATATAGTTGTTGTCAATACTACATTCATTCTGACTTAATAATATATATTTGTTGATTTCCATATCATATTGTAATTTAAGTTGTGTTTATTAAAGGCTCTTATTTTCTTACATCATATTATCATAATTTGAAACCAGAGCTAGAACAACTATGTATATGGTTTGCTGTCTGTTAATGCATTATTTTTATTTGAGACATATATTGCATATTGGAGAGGGTTTTGATTCATTACTTTACAGTACTGTTGCTATAACATAAGTCATCTATTCATGATTCTTAAAAGAACAATAGTGGAAGAGTCGACTTACCTTGGTGTTGCCACCAAATCAAAGTTCATTCCCAGATGACTTTATTTAATCTGATCTTCTTCCTTTTTTCTGACTTCTTGATACCCCCATGCTGGGTTAGAGATCGGCCTTTTAAAGACTTGGAGGAGACACGTCCTTTGAGCTGTTTGATGTCTGCTTGAAGAGGCACATCCTTCTTGCATAATCACGTCTCTTTTTCAATGCCCGATCATAACAAAGGGAAGTTTAAAATTGTTGTTTACCAATTTAGGACTTATTTGTTTATTTAATCTCATGAAATTGTTTATAAAAGCAATTAAAAATATTTTTTCAATCTATCATTATTTAATTATAGTCAAAAGGTAGATTATATTATACGGGGGGTTATGATAGTTGTCAAGGAAATCATTTAGGAACTTATTCATGCTGTCATCATCTTCTCCAATGATGTCAACATCATGGGGAGGACATGCATTAGGAGTTGAGTGAGAATGAGTGAGTTCAATTTCATTAGGATCATTTCCAAAGGTACAACTAGACATATCTACTAAGGAATTAAATGACATCCAAAGCTTTTTAAAACACATATCCATGATGCAAATTTAAGATGCTAAACTGTGTAACAATGTTGTAAATGCAATTTTGATTTTTAAGCAATGCACAAGATGAATGAATGTAAGCTAAATGCAATGAAATGAATGAAATAGAAAGGTAATAACAACAAAAATAAACTCATAAAATGAAGTTTAAATGTCAAAAAATGTAGTGAAAAATATGCAATGGGAGTGATTCGCCCAAGGTGGTGAATGAGTCTAGGTATTGATTTTTTTGAAAATTTTCAAAATTTTTGAATTGAATTTTATGCTTTTTTATGTTTTTTGATATAAATTTGAAATGAAAATACAAAAGTTTACTATTTTTCAATGAAATTAAGTGAAATAATGCAAGCTAAATGAGCTTTTCACTAATGCAAATTTTGAAACCCTAGAATGCAAAACCTGATGCAATGTTAATGAAAGCTAAATCTAGGATGAAATTACACTCTAAATCAAAATTATGATGCTCTATATTCAGGTTCACAAAACTGAAATGGTGAAAAATGTGGTGCTTTCTTTCGCTTCTAGGGTTTTGGACCTAAAAGGAGAAAGACCAATTCTTCAACATTTCACTCAAGAACAAACCCTTGAGATTTCAATGCAAAGGAAATTGAAATCTTGCAAAGGGAAGGTTCTAGGGAAATGATAACTAATGAGGGGTTCACCACCAAGCGTAAACTTGGAACATACAAGTTAATGGAAAACACAATGTGATATGCAAACAAATGTTAAATGACCTAAAAAAATGAAAAAAATTGTAATGAAAGGTTATGAAATTGAAAGTGTGCACTTGGAAAATTGAAGAAGGTAGGATGGAGGTCTGGATCACTTAAAATTCTACTATTGAAGGTGACGAGGACTCATATGCCAAGTTGGACGAATTAGTCCAATTTTCTAGAAAATGTGCAGGAATAGGTTTCATCCAAAACGGTATCCAGATTTGCAAAGATCCTGTTTAGGCCTGTACAGTGGGACTCATTTGCCAGTAGTGGCGAATTAGTCCACTTCTGCTTTTCTGGAAGTTCTGAAGTGGATTTTTTTCCTCTCGGTCTACTTTGTTATTCCTGACTAGTTCTCGGATCTGAAACTACAAAATACCACCTGTAGGTCTTCTCCAAGCTTCTCTAAGGCTTGGTGACAACTTTGACAACTTTTAGAGACTTGAAAATTTTTCTCCAACTTTTCTTCTTGATAAATCTATAACCTAGCCCTACAAATCACACACAAGAAGAGGGGAAAATGTTGTGGGGGTTAGTGAATAGGGGTTTTCCTTGGTCAAACCCATTGTTGGTAATTAAACCTTGAAATGAAAGCAAATATGAAAGGAGAATGATGAATTAACAAAAGACAATGTTGCAACTCACCAAACCCTTGCAATAAAAGGCTACAAACATGTAAATGATGGATCCAATGGATGCGGTTCTTGACTCTTGCTTGATGTTGATAGATCTTTGAATGCAATGCTTGCTTGAAACACAAATCATAAATCATAATTGTTAGCTCTAAAACAACATGATGCAAACAGCCTTTGACATGACGATTGGCGATTGAAGAATACTCTTGAATGCTTGGTGTTGGCCTCCTACAATGGTTTAACAACTAAGCCCTTACAACTGTGATTCAAAGATTGGACATCTAAACTGAATAGCCATTTCAATCATCATGAAGGTACATTTAACTTGTCAACCCAGGGATGTGAACTTGAAATGGGTCTGCATAGTTTTTGCACTAAGGATCCAAAGTAGCCATGTTCATTCTACCACTAAGGAAAACATAATGTTGAAAGTAAATTGCTTGGAAAGGAATAACACAAATACTGAACATCAACCAACAACTATACTAAGCTGAAATGAATGACATAATAAAAATATGAGCAAATAAACAGTAAACTACTCTATCTGCCTTAGCTGCAAGAATAGTCATAGAATGGAATTCTAGTGGCTGCAGGAACAATCAATGCTAGATTCTTAACTAATTACTAAAAAAAAAGTAATAAATAAACTAAACTAAAGGAAAAAATGCTCACCAAGTGGGCCCCCTTGAATGAGTATCCTCTAAAACTAATGTAAACTTAGATGCACAGACTTATATCTTCATTTTATTCATTGGAAAACATGAGTACAATAGAGCAGTGTAATTGTATTACTGAAAACTAAGAATGCAAGTACATCATCACATCACACAACCTCCTTAGAAGGAGCATCCAAGTTTTATTTATAGGAAAGAGGCTACTAACTAATCACCTAGCAAGGCGGTCAACTCCAATAGATAGGTGGACACCACTTTAGGGAAAGAATGAAAAGTAGAGAGGCGATTATACATGTGTGGAATCTGGTCAGACATGCTTGCCTCAACATAGATTTAGCACAACAGTAATGCCTATATTCACTCAACAATAATAAAGACCATTTACAAGGTGGTTACAACTCGATTTGCATGAGGAATCTCCTGTTATGAAATAACTTGCACAATAGAAGAATATGATATGAAATATGCTGCAAATACTTGATAATAACTGAGAATAATAAGCCACTTCGAGGGGGCAAACCTCCAAATATCTCTAATGAGAACACACTTCACAACTTGATGCTGAAATAAGACTCACAACCTCCTATATATACCTATTTATGCCTAGGATATCACCTAGGCCGACTTAGACACACCTATATAACTTAGGCTGACCTAAACAACTAAATAACAATATACTAATGATAATATGACTTAATAGAGAGTTAAAGATAGCCACAATGACTATTCATAACCCGATGTACACTAATATTAAGGGCGTAGCATGCCCCCTTCTTCAAAGAAGCATTGTCCTCAATGCTAATCAAGTTTGGAACTTTTTGAATGAACTCCTGTCTTCCCATGTGGCATCTTCAACTGGTAAATTCTTCCATTGGATGAGATACTAGTGATAGTTCTATTCCTCAGCTTCTTTGTGCATGTTTGACGAATGCACTCTGGTTCCAAAATGATTCTCCCTTCTTCATCTAGCTCAGGAAGTGTTGTTTGAGTGGGAATATTATGCCCAATTACCTTCTTCAAATAGGAAACATGAAAAACTGGATGTATCTTTGTTGTAGCTTGTGGAAACTCAAGCTTGTAGGCAACACTACCAATCTTCTATATGATTTGGTATGGACCATAATACTTTGGTGACAACTTATTATTCTTTCTTTGCTGCTTTAGTGAGATTTTCTTATAAGGCTACAATCACAAGAAGACCCAATCCCCAACTTCAAAACTTCTTTCACTACGATGTTGGTCTGCCTGTTGTTTCATTCGATTTTGTGCCATGGCTAAATTCTCCTTGAGTCCTGAAAGTACTTGTTGTTGATGAAGCAAGTGGTCTTCTCTGCTGAACTCTTGGGGACACCTTAATTGATGATGTGATGGAAGGAGGATGATATCCATAAAGTGCCAAAAATGGAGACATTTTTGATGAGCTATGAAAAGAAGTGTTGTACCACCATTCCGCAAGTGGTAGCCAATCTACCCATTGGGACTATTTCTCTGAAGTGAAACAACATAGATATCCTTCCAAACACTTATTAACAACCTCTGTTTGTCCATCTGATTGAGGGTGGTATGAAGAGCTAAGAGCCAATTGAGTACCCAAACATGAGAATAAATCTTTCCAAAAGTGACTAGTGAAGATAGGATCATGATCACTAACAATAACTTTAGGTGTACCATGTAGCTTTTGGATATTCTCCAAAAAAGCTTTAGCCACTGCACTTGCTGTAAAAGGATGTGCTAATGCAATGAAATGTGCATATTTAGTGAGCCGATCAACCACCACCATGATGACATTATGACCTTTAGATTTGGGAAGCCCTGTGATGAAGTCCATGGATATCTCTTCCCAATGCTGGCTAGGAATAGATAAGGGTTGCAAGAGACCGGTGTCTTAATTGTCTCCCCTTTATGCCTTTGACACCAAACATTCAGCCACAAATTTTTGAACATCACCCTTTAGCCCTTCCCAAAAGAAATCTTGCTTGACTCGATGATATGTCTTCAAAAATCTGAATGACCACCTGGAGACTCATGCAACTCTGTGAGAATCTTGATTTTAAGGTTGGAATTCTTGCAAAGATACAAACGCTCTCTATACCAAAGAGTATCTCCCTTCCAACAAAACTTATCTGAACTACTAGGATCATTTTTTAATTGCTCGATGAGATTACTTGTCGCAACATCATTTTGCCACTCTGCTTTGGCTTCCTCCACCCAATTTGCTTGTAATATTGAAAGGGCACACAATAAGGCTTCATCTTTCTCATCCTTCCTTGACAGTGCATCTGCGACAATATTTTCTTTTCCTTTCTTATATACAATCTCAAAGTCATATCCTAACATCTTAGTGACCCATTTTGTTGCTCTTCAGAAGATAGTCGTTGTTCCAAAAAAATATTTTAGGCTATCATGATCTGTCTTAACCTTGAAATGTCTACCCTAATAGATAAGGCCGCCATTGTTTCACTGCATGGAGTATTGCTAGCATTTCCTTCTCATAAATAGGTTTGAGTAGATTCTTACCTTTTAATTGATGACTCTCAAAAGCAATTGGTCGACCTTCTTGCATAAGCACTGCTCCTATCCCATTTCTAGAAGCATCACATTCCACAATGAATTCCTTGGTGAAGTCGAGGAGTGGCAAGTACTAGAGTTGTACACATAGCCTCCTTCAATCTCTCAAATGCTATATTGGCAGACTCATTCCAATGAAAAGATCTTCTTCAATAGAGTGGTGAGAGGTGCTGCTATACTACCATAATTCTTCACAAATCTTCTATAGTACCCTGTCAATCCCAAGAATCCTCTAGTTTCTTAATGGTTTTGGAATAGGCCATTCCATGATAATTATTTTGTTAGGGTCCACCTTTACTCCTTCATGTGAACGTGTCCCAAATACTCCACCTCGTAAGACCAAAAGCACACTTGGATGGCTTAGCATAGAGTTTATGATCTTGAAGTATTTGTAATGCTTGGTCCACATGTTGCAAATGTTCTTCCCAAGTCTTGCTATAAATCAATATATCATCAAAGAATACTAACACAAACTTTCTCAAGAACTTAAAAATGGAATTCATCAAACTTTGGAATGTAGATGGTGCATTGGTAAGACCAAATGGCATCACCAAAAATTCATAATGACCCTCATGAGTCCGAAATGTTGTCTTACAAATATCCTCCTCCTTAATCCGAATTTGGTGATAACCAGATCTAAGATCTAACTTGGTAAAAAACATAGCTCCATTTAATTCATCTAACAAATCATCAATGACTGGAATTGGAAACTTATCTTTAATGGTGTACATGTTGAGCACTCTATAATCTGGACACATGCACCAAGTATCATCCTTCTTACATACCATCACCACAGGTGAGGAGTAAGCACTTTGGCTATGCCTAATGATTCCTGCCTCTAGCATCTCTTCAACAATTTTTCTATCTCACTCTTTTTGTGTGGATGCACCAGGGCGATGTTATTGGTTGACTCCAGGACTAGCGTATGGCATGATCATGATCCCTCTTAGGAGGAAGTCCTTTAGGCATATCTCCAAGAACAACTAAGGTGATCAATTATAGCTTGCAAATCTAGATGAGTAGGAGTAATGGATTGAGAGACTTCTAATGAACATAGTTGGGCCACAAATCCATCCACTCCTTTCTTAAGCAACTTTTGCATTTGATGAGAGCTTACCATTTGTGGAGATTTTTCCTTCAACCCCCTTAGCTCTACTAGCCTTCCTTCTGATTGAAATCTCATGAATAGTTCTTGGAAGTTCATCTCAATTGTTCCTAATGTAGTAAGCCATTGTACTCCCAAAACAATATCTACTGCACCCATGGATATTGCATACATTGGGGTATCAAGTTGATAATCTCCCATGGATAATTTAATGCTATGACACTTCCTGAACAACTAACTGTACCATCTGCAATCAAAACTTGAAACTTGGAGCTGGATATATGAAACAATTTAGATGAGTAGCTAACTTTTTGTTGATGAAATTATGAGTACTACCTGAGTCGATCAACACTGTTACCTTCTGCTTCTTTAGGAACCCCACCACCTTGAGAGTTTGTGGAGCAGAAGCCTGAGAGTGCATGACAAGAAATGATTGGTTGAGAATCATTTGATTCCTCATTTGACTCCCTTTCATCTTCTAGTATGGGTTCCTCCTCTTCTTCCTCATTGGGACCTTCAATATAAAATAATTTCTTTTCACTACATTTATGTCCTCGACTATATTTGCTATCCTGTGATTGAAACACAAGCCTTTTCTCTTTTCTCCTCAATTTTTGTGGAGTCAACTTAGTAGGTTGTGTTGAATATCCTTTCTCTCTTGTCACATTAGCCCCTTGCTTCTTAGGAATCAAATATTTCTCCTCTACCCTGCGTGCTAAGATAAAAGACTCATTTATGGAACTAGGCCTAAACATGCATACCTCATGTTGAATGTGATCCCTTGAGACCACCCAAGAATAAGTCATTCAGGGTTTTCCTTCGTAATTGAATCCACCCTTAAGGATAGATTTTGGAATTCTTGAATATAATCATGTGATCTGTTTGTTGAAGTTTAGCTATTTGGGTGAAGAAGTTGATGCCTGTAGCTATTGCTATATTATTGCTTGGAGTTCCTCTGTAAAAATTGACCGAGAGCGGTGAGCCTTTTTACCTCGATGAGTGCAAAGCCATGATATACCAAATGAGTGATACAGTTCTAAATATAAAGGAAGCCATGCGTGACCTTTTTGTCCATTTAGGTTTGGTGTACTTCAAAAATTCTCCATTTGGTTTATCCATGTTAGAGGATCATACCATCAAACTTCATATATCCACCTTTGGAAATTTCCTAGATCCCATAGGAGTACTAAAGCTTGTGTTAGTAGTATCTGACCTAGAATTCTCACCTTGGTCGCTTGAGAACTCCTTTCTTGATTCAGCTATGTAGGTGCTTAACATGTTTCGCATGTCTGACATATCTCCTCTTAGCTTTAACATATCTCCTCTTAGGTCACACATATCCATCTTAATTGAGGAAATTTCTTCCTTGACCTTATTGATTTCTTCATTATGAGTAATATCCTCGATTGTTTCACCATCCTTATTAGGAGTCTTCCCCGGAGTGACAACATTCTTTTTACCCCTTGTTGCAGGCCCCGTCATGATGGAAACCACTAATGTTGGTAAGTCACACAAATGAAATTTAAATTCTCTCAAATTTTTATTGTAATCTCCTTTAGTATGTCTTCAAAAACCCAATAAAAATCAGACTTCAATTCAACAAGATGTGCGAGATATGTAGATTCCAAAAAAATAGTGTAGAAACCCTAATTCTGCAATAATTCGCTTAATTCTACTCCAATTATTTTCAAATCTGGACTGTAGCTTCTTCAATATGTTCTTCAAAAACCATTTAAAAATTAGAAAAAAATTCACCAAAATATGAAAGATATGCTCTTCCCAAAATCGCCTCCAAATTTGAGAAAAACCTTGCCTCTATGGTGCCAAGATCATGCTCTGATACCACTTGTTATGAAATAACTTGCACAATAGAAGAATATGATATGAAATATGCTGCAAATACTTGATAATAACTGAGAATAATAAGCCACTTCGAGGGGAAAAACCTCCAAATATCTCTAATGAGAACACACTTCACAACTTGATGATGAAATAAGACTCACAACCTCCTATATACCTATTTATGCCAAGGATATCACCTAGGCCGACTTAGACACACCTATATAAGACTTAGGCCGACCTAAACAACTAAATAACAATATACTAATGATAATATGACTTAATAGAGAGTTAAGATAGCCACAAGCTGACTATTCATAACCCGATGTACACTAATATTAAGGGCGTAGCATCTCCCGTCATTGATAGTCTTCCCTTCATTGACCTTTGCATGAACACTTTGCCAACTGTTATGGTGAACAAACAACTGGTAGAATCTTCTCAAGTTAGTGGCCTCTTATCATATCTACATGGCAGTTTTAGTACGCACAATAATCACATATCTATAACTATCTTAAAGAACATTCATTAATCCACATGTAGAATTAACACATATAGTCCATATAACATGTCAATATCATTAAAGATTTGCAAAGATAAAATTAGGCCCAATGTCTATGGTTTTGAGGAAATATCAACATTCAAACATCAAGTTCCATGGCAACTTCAACAAATAGATCATAAATTCTACCAAAATTAAACCATAAACTAGACTCATCACTTGGGATGAAAATGAGTGAAAGAACCTTGTATTTATACTTAATAATGCAAGAATTCCCTAAATTACAACACTACAAGTTGACATCAGATCTAGGAGAATAAAATCCTGTCAGAAATTTGATTTATATTTGAATTTTGGTCACATGGGACTCATTCACCCAAGGTGGCGAATGATTCCCATCACACATAATGTATGGGACCAAAAATCAAAAGTGTCTAGAAATGTGTGAAACCTGCATCGGGGCCAAAAAGACCTAAGTGGGACTCATTCACCCAAGGTGGCGAATGAGTCCTAGACACTAAATCTGGGCCACACAAGCCATGAAAACTTGAATTATGATTGGTTACTAGTTTGTGTTGGGATTATCCTTGAAAAGATGTAATAAATGAGGCTTGTGGATGCAAAATAGGGCCAATTAAAGCATAAGAAAGCAAAATTGTTCATAAAAATATTATAGGAATGTGAAAGTGTGTTACAACACTTTACAACCCCCCAAATAAGGCAAGGTTAAGATTAATTATGATTAAAATTATGTTTAAATTGATAAAACCCTAGAAAAGTGTGAAAGTGTGTTACAATACTTCACAAAACTTTTGCAAGGCACCATTAAATTCCATTAGTTAACAAGGTCCCAAGAACTAATTTGAATGTGCTATCCACATTACAACACTAAATCAAGGCAACATTAAGCCAAAATCCACAAGGAGGACCCAAACGAGTGAGAAAAATGTCAAAGAATCATTTTTTCAACACTACAGTTTCAACATCAGTATGAATATTCCAGTAGTCCCAAGCATATTACATAAATATGAGATACCAAAATTAGCATGACATCATCATGATATTATTAGGCCAACCTCTAATTAGCCTACTCCTCCCTAATAGTTTTTAATTGTAGTGAACAACTTTAGATGCCTATTTCTTAGTCATTCAGGTTCTCTTTTTGGAGATTTTTTTTATGGTTTGGGTTGAATTTCATAGGATTTACAGTGGTGCACATGGTTATTGATTTTGGTACTTATTTTTTTTTAGAAATATTATATTCTCATAGGTATCATTGAGTAGTTCTTATTTTGGTAACTTTTGAGGCTCTGTTTGGGTTCCTATGTTAATATTTTTTGGTGCAATTTGTTTAGAAAATGATTTTTTGTGTACTTTTTAGTAGATTTATTGTATTGGTATCATTATAATAATAACTGTACCTTAATTCTATGAAAAAAATTGGCATTTACATCCACCAAGATCAAGTCTAATTTGCTATTTTTTTGCAAATGACATCTATAATCACACTACTTATTGTAGACAACTAAAAAATTTCTGACTATATCACACATCTTGATTTCCCTTACTAACATAATTTTACTCTTTATCACCCTATTTCCTCCATTTAATTAAATAATTCTCAATTATTTAGTTAAATTCACTTTATTTCCTATTAATTGAATAATTAAGGTTATTTGATTAATTCAACATTTTCATGCTAATAATCCCTCTTGATTAAATAATTCCCAATTATTTAATTAAAAATCTTAACTCACTTCATCCTCACAATTAAATGATTTTCATACTATTTAATTAAATAATTTCCCTCCAACTCTTCAACTTGCACAAAGAATATTCCTAGAGAATACTCCTAATTCAAATTCAAATCCTTCCCTCCGATTCAAAATATCTCCAACCTATTTCCATGAAATTAGGTATGTTTTGGGCTTTCATTAATCCTCAACCATTTATCATCCTTTATCCTCACCCATATCTTTGATTTCCTCTCATCCATTGATCCTCATTTTCAATCTTGATCATTGATCAAAATTTCCAAAATCTATAAAACCAAGCCTTTCAAATATGGATTTCATTCACAATCCTCATAAGCATAGGAACTCTATATAATTCTTGAGTCATTTCTTGAGCATTTTAGAGCCTAGTTGTGAATACACTTCTCACATCAAGCTTTTGCAACATGGATTATGCATAAATTGACAATCCACATCACACTTATGCATCAATCCATAATGGGATTGAAGGTTTGCACTACCTAGTGATTTATTTGCTTTGATTTGTAGATTAAATAATTTCTATGCTTTATAAATGAATTTCATTGAGTGTGGGTTTGTATGATCTCAATTTTAAGTTCTTAGTGCTTTTAGACTCTAATTACTTCATTCATTCTTACTTACTTCCCCTACAAAATTTCCATCTCCATTTGATGTCACTAGCTTCAATTTGAACTAGTCTAAACATATTTAGTCATCATTGGATCAATTCAAACCCATTACAAACAACAAACCAATCTATTCAAAATAAATAACCTAGAAATTTACATATCTCACTTTTAGTTCAAATCTCTACCATCATCTCCTAGTTTAGATTTTTACTTGAAAAAATATCTTCTTTCAAGTGCTTAGTTGAATTAGTGTCAAAAAATTGTGAGTTAACTTTCTTTGGAGTCATTATTATACTCCCAAAGTTTGTGAATCTCATTATCATCCTCCTTAGCTTGAACTCATTTTTCTTGTACAATTAATGATCATCCCTAAACACATCTTAAACAAGAGATTTTATCCAAAAAAATTATCCAAAAATTCAAGGTTTCACTCCATCCATTCATCCAAACAACATTCATCGTTGGTCCAAATAAGCTTAAGGTGTCTTTGCTAGCTCGATTTGAGGTAACTCAAATATCCCAACAAAAAAATCTTCATACATTTTCAAAATCCATATCTCCTAGGGCAACTAGAAGTTTTATGGTCACAACTAGATCTCAAAAGAAAATTAAGAATCCTAGTGGAACAATTCCCCCCACTACCACAAGTGCTAGTGATCAAGCATATGACATACCTAAAACTAATCCTAAAGGCTATGAATTTCCTTTTCCAACAAAAATGCAACCCAACCTCATTGAATTTGAAACAATCCATATAGTGGATGATACTAACAAAACCTTTGACTTAACTCCTAAAAAAATATTAGAGATGAAACAAGACCCATCTCCTGCTAAGGGAGTGGATGCTATGCTAAGTCTTGATCCAAATTTATACATGTTAAAACTCACACAAGTTGGTGCTAAATTCCTCACATATTTTGATGTCAATCAACTTAGGGATCAAACAACTTTTAAAAAATTTGGACTAAGAAACCATCCATAAGGAAGTGACCACTTGGTGAATCATGTCATTAAACACATACCAAATATTTCTTCAATAAATGCACCAAGTCAACCCATGGTCACTTTGCAAGGAGCAGATCAAATGAAAATTTTAAACCAATATAATAATTGGCTATATAACACTCAAAGTATACAAACTCCAATTGACCTAAATAAAAACAATCCACCCACACACACCAACCAACCAAATATGAACATACCAAGTATAAATTTGATGAACTATGGGAGAAATCCATTTACCACACCACCCTCACAAAACATACATGTTCCTCGACCACCACCTCAATATCAACCTCAACCACCACCTCAACCTCAACCTCAATACAAACCTCAAACTCAAACTCACCATCAACAACCTCACCAACAGAACATCATTCCACCAAGCAATACATTAATCCCCAAAACCCAAATACTACTCCACAACACCAACAAAATATTTCATGCCAACAACAAATACAAGTACAACAAAAAATTCAATCACAACATCAATAACAACTTTCCCAACAATAGCTCCAAGCTCAATAATAGTTGCACAATCAATAATAATTTCAAGCCCAACAATAGTTACTTGCACAACAACAACAATATTTGCAAAAAAAACCCAACCAAACATCATTCCCTAGCACCAATATGGACCTTACAATGCACCTCCTCCACCCCAACCTAATCTGAGATATCAAATGAGTCCTCCACCTCCATGCAATCCATATGACACAAACCCACCTACATATTAAGATACAAATCTATACAACACATACAATCCATTACCAAATATACCACCTGCAGATATATCCTCCTAAATTAAAAAATTGACACAAAATATTCAGGATATACAAATGGGAAAGGAAAAAAAGCATACATTGTTCAAGAATTATGTCCATACCCATTCGACATAAGCATCACCCCCAAACTTCAAAATGTTGAAGTTTGATAAATGCAAAGGACATGGTAACCTTGAAGAGCACATAAGAGAATTCTATGTAACTTGCATGGAGGTATCATATAAAGATTAATATCTAATGCACCTCTTTCCATGTAGTTTAGGTGGACAAGCTATAGAGTGGTTCTCACACCTACCAAAAGGAATTAAAATGTTTCAAGAAAATATAAATCAATTTGTGGCTCATTTCTCCTACAACATTGATGTTGGAATTACCTTAGAGGAACTATACACTCTAAAAGAAAAAAATGGAGAAGCCTTTTATTATTTCCTAAAAAGATGGAGACACATGGGAAGCAAATGCAAATGGACAATGCCCAAAAAAACAAGTAGAAATCATTGAAAGTAACCTAAATACAAATCTCACCTTCCAATTACAAATATAATGTGTTACAACCTTTGAAGAAATCATCTAGAAAAATGGATTAACTTTGAGAGAGCACTCATTGATAAAGGGGTAGTGCAAAACTATAAGGACAATCACAAACCACCTAGTTCAAGTGACAAACCCTGTAAATGGGCCAAAAACAAGAATATAACTAATGACAATGTTGTTGACGTAAAATTTGTGATAACCATGTAATCTCAACTGAATAATCAACAACAAAACATACAAGACACTAATCCTCCTAGAGGACACCACCAAGACTTAATAATATTCCTCGATGATAATTTACTCGCTTAGGGGAGTGTTAAATAGGTGCAGGACAATTGAGAGTGGGGGGTGAACCAGTTGTCACAAAATTCCAACTTAAAACTTTAACACTTATCAATTTCACAACCACACTATTTTTTTTATTAAGTATGAGCATGAAACACAAATAACAGAAAGTAAATCAACACAATGAACATCATATTTTTACATGGAAAACCCAATGAGGGTTAACTCACAATATAAAGAGATTATAAAACAGAATACAAAGGTTGACTGCCTAAAAGAGGACTCACTGTCCAATAGGGAGTCTCACTACCTACAGATAAAAAGAGAACAAAGATCCACCACAACAATTAACACACATTCGCAGCCTTGAATAAAGGATTGCAGAAACCTTTAGCTCACTGCCTTCAGGAATCCAACACAATGAAGAATTGCTGCCTCAACTCACTCACACACACTTCTTCGCTTATAATTTGTGGCTTACTTTGTCACTTTTCATCTCAATTTCATTCAAATCTTCACAATTCGACTTGCCTTTATACCATCTTCAACCTTAGAACCTTTCTCCAAGGTCGGCCACAAAAACTTTATTTCATAAATTTAAATTAGGTCGGCAACTCAACATTCCCACGGAGGAAAGGAATGAGAGTGGACCAATAAAAAATTTAATCAATACCAAAAGATAATGTCTTGAATCATCCACATGCTTCCTTAATTAATTTTTATTCTTCGAATGAAGTGTAAACACCAGGTCGACCAATCCTAATGAAAACAAAAATGAACATTGACGTACACATTTCCCAACAAGAGGATGACACGCGAATGAAAAAACATGCTTCATTATGCACGAGAACACATATTAGATTCCTTCAAACACATCCACAACAAGTACAACAAAATTCAAACACTAAACACCTTCCACCAGTCAATCAGACTGCGCAAACACACACAACTACAATGAAACATAACTTCCAGACCACCAAACCTCAAACTTCTTTTCCAAAACCTAGAGAAAACCTTCACAAGACATTTCCTACATCTACAAGATCTGAAACAAAATAGTGGAGGATTGCGGAGCATAAACATTTCTCACAGTCCACAAAAGACCAAATTTGCTAGAACAATTCACATACTGGTGAATGTAGCTTCTACATACAATCACACTAGAAGCTAAAACTCAAGAGATATCACCACTAGACCATCATTAACAAACCTTCAGATCTGCATAAGCATAGGAGAAACACAAAGCACATACCGAAGCATATTTTGAACACATTCATCACTTTGACTTCTCTTCTTTATTAATTTTCTCAAAAGCACTTGGAAACACACCAATTCAACATATCTGCAATGTCATAAAGATAGCTCCATGTACTCACATCTCAGCAACATCTCAACTATACATGTACAATTTTCAACATACTATACTATGTTGAAATCAATGACAACACCACCAAGCTAGCTCATACTTGCAATAGGGAGTGTATTGAGACTGCCCTAAACAAATTGATCCAATCAAAACATATCAAAATTTTTGAGTTTTGAAACTATCTTGAACTATAAATAAAACCCTCATGGTATAATGACAATGAATTTTTCCAATATCATAGAGCAAAGGGTAATAAGATGTAGAACTACATGAAGCTAAAACATCTTATCCAATACCTTATTGATTTAGGATAAGAAAACATTGATCAACAACCAAGAAAATTTAGAAATTAAGGTCTAGGAATCTATAAAAATCCAATGCGCGATCATGGAAAAGCTAAAGATTCTAGAAAATAAAGTTATAACAATGTGAATCATGCCTATGATAATGTAGTAGGGCATATCTAGGTATTTGATGAGTATGTTAATACCACTCCGTGGACAAAGATTTTGGCACCCACGATTCTCTAACACTTCTAGGGTTTTTCATCTAAAAGGAGAGAGGTAGGACAAAATGGGAAATGTCCCCACTCAAAAATAATGCAATTATGATGGAAATATATCTAAATTAAATGATCTAAATGTAGAAAATTGGTAAAATATATTGATTATTAAATGAAAACTAAAGAAATGCACCTTGTTTGAAAACTCAGTGATGTATGCAAAAAGACCTAGAAATGTAAACAAAAAATAATAGAAATGAATGAAACTGAAGAGGTACAACTGGGAATATGTTGTGGACTGGAATGGAGACTAGAAATGCTACTGATCCTAAAAATTTGGCCTACTGGGACACTTATGCCATTTTGGGCAACCAAGTCCCAGATCTAGAAAACTACACCAGAGCCCATTTCAGCCAAATGGGTATCTAGATCTACAAAAACTTCTAAAAAATAGGTACAGTGGGAATAATTTTCCATTGATGGTGACTTAGTCCACTTTAGGTTTTCTAAAAATCCAAAAGTTGAAACAAAAGCTCTTTGTCTACACTTTCTGCTCCTCTAGGTGCCCGGTTCTGAAACTCTGATTTTCGGCACTATAAGTCATTTTTTGTGGATATTTTGACCTAGCCAACAAGAAGATGTCTTCAACAACTTTGCAACTTAATCTTTAATGATCTCCAAGTCTTGAAGATACCTAAATTTGCAAACACACAAGGAGAGAGAGAGGAATGCTAACTGTTAGGGCATGGGGGTTTGCCTTGGTCAAACCCATTTTTAGGTAATTAAACCAAAATGAAGAAATAGTGTAATGAAGCATGAAATAATGGAGTTAGAGACTTTCCATGATGATAGATCTTGAATTTCTACAACAATAGATGAAGAATCTTCCCTTGAATGTCTGAAAAATGCTATCTTGATGACTTGAAATGTTAAAACCCTAACTTTCTTGACTTAAGAACATGATGAATGATAAATGAGTTATGAATTAGGTTTTAGAAGCTTGTATTTATAGGAAATCCACCTATTTTTTTTGTTAATTTGATCCCCAAGGCCAACATGAAGGAAAAAATAAACTTAAAATCCAAATTTTATCACTCGAACCTCAAAAATAGCCCAAATGGAATTAAGTCACTAGGCTGGGTGACTTTGTCCCACCTGGATGGGACTAATTCTCCCAGATGGGTGACTTGGTCCTACAGGGGCTTTTTTTCTAGCTGGATTGTTGGGGGATGAAGAATTTCAGTTTTTATGTTGATTTTATCAGGTATTTGATCAAAATAAGCCTTAGGATGCACAATATGGGGCCATAGGGGCCTATTAATGATGATGTAAAGTGTAATTAGGGCTAGGGACACAAATTTCAATGTGAAAGTGTGATTAAATATACTTTACAACATTAAAATGAGGTCCACATAGCTTAGAAAGGCACAATGTCCAATGTAAATGTGTAAGACACATTATAACACTAGACTAACACTAAGATTATTTTACAAGCCTCCTACATTAATGTGAAGATGCAATTAAATACATTTTATAACATTGAATTAGGGGAAGAGTAGTTCCATTAGACTTAGATTCTTAATAAAAGTCTAGAAAAGCATGAAATTCATTTACAACACCTTTACAAGACATCATTAGATGCATTTTATTCAGTTTGCAAGGGTCCAATACCTAATGTGGATGTGTAAAACACCTCACAACACTAATTCAAGGCCTCATTAAGTCCAATTTATCATCAATTATTCCCAAATCAAACAAGGACAAAGGGATACTTTTTTCATGTCCACACACTCATTCTTCACAAAATGAGAAATTAGACATATATTAAGATAATTTCCTAACACATGATCAATATAAATCAACAATTCCTAACAATTATATCAAAAGGATTACATTAAATATGTCTTAAATCACAAGATATCTCCTTAATTTTACTTCATGATAGGAAACATTGAAGAGGTACCATTAAGAGAAGCTTGTATCATACCATATGAAATCATCAAGACTAATGAAGAGTCTTCTATCCATATTCCATCATCAATCCAAGGTTCATGTCAAGAAAATAATCTAGAGTATAACTAAAGTTGCTCTAAATTGAGTCAAGATCAAGAATCCATATCTTTTAAGTACTATAATTATCTAAACAATATTTTCCAATTTGTTAATGATAGTTTCTCTAAAATGTGTCAAGACCAGGAATTTGCTTCCTTGAAATATTATCATGATCTAATGAGTATCTTCCAATCCATACAAGATTTCAAAAATGATGATCATGTTCATACACCAATTACACCTACATATAACCATAAGATGCTTAATTTTGATGGACACATAGATGATATTCCTCCAAAGCTAGAGTATCTTACTCCTAATATCCTTGCAAGTGATCAAGTTATAGTAGAGCTCACAAAACTTCATGGTGAGCTCTCAAAAATTGATCATGAAGAAGATTCTTGATAGAGAAGAGAAGTAACATCATCATTTTTCCATGATAAATCATATTCAGTTGCATTTTTTCAACACATGCATTATCAAATAAAATTAGATCTACATGAATAGGGTATATTAGAACCAATACATATGGTCAAAAACCTTGAACAACAAGCTATTTTTAATTCAAAAATCAAAGAATCTAGTCATATTAGTGATACATCCATAATACTAGGGGAAAATTTATCTAATGCAAACATTAACATAGGAATCATGAAGAACTTCCTTATTATAAAACCATTGCTAGCACTTCAACCATCTATGTCATGAATCGTCATCCTCGTATCTTTCCACCCACTAATTGGGATCAACAATAGAAAAATCAATATCAAAGAAAAAATCACGTGATTAAAGAAAAAGAATCAAAAAATAAAAGTGGACAAATAAAATTCAAATGGATGCCAATGCACAATAAAGCAAACAATCCCTATCAAACTCCATTAGTCAAAGAAGCTATGGGGAAAAATAAAAAGTGAATTTCATCCATCAAAGATGTCCATCAATGCAAAATAAGGCTTCAAGAGTGACATACAAAGTATATGAAGAAGTTGCTCCTAATTCCAATTGAACTTCTATATCCACCTTTCATTGCTCATCATCCCAAGTTTGGAGAATCAAATATCCATTATCCAAACTATCGACTAGTCCATCCTCATCTCATATTCCTCATCGAAGTCTACCTTCCCTCATAAAAACAAGAATATCCAACTCTTGCATTGAGCATGTCTTATAAACAACTCTTTATCATAAGGACTCTATGGGAAATCTATCATGATGTGCACATCTAGATAAGGTTAACTCTAGTATGGAAAAGGAAGACAAGAACACTCAAGGGTTATATTCAAGTGCCCGCATCTTGTAAAGTAACTCATCCAAGTAGAATATCATCAACATATCTTGACAACAATATTTACATCAGAACCACCAGGTGGTTTAGCATAATCTGGTCATTCATATAAATCAAAATCATAAAAAAGAAAAGAAAAGAAAATAGTAAAGAGAAAAATCATCCTCCAATGAAAACCACTTTAGTGGTGCTTTGGAAAAGTACCATGATGAAAACCTAGAAAATAGGCATCATGTGTAAAATCAAGCATAAGTGGAAGCATCTCATCCTATCCATAATAAATCCTTGACCCATCCAATCCATTTTTCATCCAGATCTAAAATTATCTTGATCTTGACAAAGATTAGGGGCATACTTCAAGCTTTCTCTTGATAAACTATTGGCATGGTCCTTACCATTGATCCTATCCTACTCTATACAATACCATAGCCTACATCTAGTACTATCCAAACAACTATCCTTTATCCAGAAAGTTATCTTATTGCAAGGTAATCCTTGGAACTTGTCACATATCTATCCAACCATCATCTTGATCCCTGCATCCACTCATAGCATTCCATACATTTTTAGAAACTGAGGGTAGGTACTTACATCTTGCTTCCGAATAAATCTTGATCCATGTCCTATAGCTCATAATGTGATATAGACATCATGATCTAGGTGTCAACCAAAAAATCCTTAAAACATAAATATAATCTTGAAATCCTCAAACATCTAGAAAACATAACCAAATCTCAAAACATTCAATAACCTCAAAAACCCAAAAAAAATCCATAAACATATCAAAATCCCAAAAAAATCATTAGCCATCAAGTATGTACCAATCTAAGTTCAAATAATCAAATTACAAAGCTTTCACACATTCATATAGGAAAGGCCATATCTAATGATCCTTTAGTCATATTCTTTGGTCCAAACATGTTGAAAACCTAAAAAACATTCAGATATTTAGAAATACCAAAAAAAACTTAGAACGCATCAAAATTCTAAAGAACAACCTCAAAATTTCCTCAAAATTTCAAAAACATTTGAAACATTTGAAAAGAAACAAAATTCATCCATTCCCATGCCATTTCACTTTCACTTGCAATAAACCTTTATCCATAATAAACCTATCGTCACCCCCACCTTTAGTGAAATAAATAGAAACAAAAATAGGTGTAGTTGTCATAACACAAAATTTCATGCAAAATCATGAGTATTGATCATTTTAAAACATGTTAGTTAACCCTCATATCCATGACCCATCAAAAATTTAAAAGAAATTGAGATCCAATGAATATCTTAACAAATATATCCTACAATAGACATCATTTCAGATATCAACCAAAACAACTCTCTTTGGCAAGAGATATGATGGCATTAATATTTTTCATTTTGATATTTTCTTTTGATTTATATTGTTGTATTATTTCAATGATATCTCAAGGATTTCTAGAAATTATTTAGAGAGAAAGGAATGGGGCATTATCATTTCTTTCATTTGTTGTGCTTGTTGGATGTTCTTGCAATACAACATTGGAAAATACTTGCCTTGTGTGTGCAAGGTAGTCTCAAGTAATACAATGTGTAGTACATATTAGGTTCTTCATAACTTTTGTGTATTAGTATCATTACTTTGATGGTTTTATTCTCTCACATGATCAAACAAGGTGTTTGTATTTCAGGTATAAACAAGGATACTCCTATCTATTTGCAGATTCAAAGTCTATCCAATAGATACAAGGTCACGTTGGTTCTTCATACCTTGGTGCATCATGTCTACTTGCTATATCAAAATAATAAGGATTGCTCTGTATTATGTGGTATGATATAAAAATAAAAATCAAATTCATCTACTATCTCATCACATATCCAATAAAATATTAGAATAATCATAGGTTTATTGGCATCCTGATCATCATCGTCATTCTATCTTATTCTATCTATTCTTTTATCCATACTAAAATTTCTATCCAAGTATCATGACATAACAAAAAGTAAATAAATGCATCCACCCCGCATCCATAAACTATTAGTACCATCTCATATCATCCATCCCATAAACTGTTAGTACCATCTCATATCATCCATCTTGTATAATCATGATACAAAAATGTCTACATACAAAGTAAGACTACCCTGAGCTCCCTTGATCCTCTTGATCAAGAGTAGACTAATCTAGTGGTGGCCCCATGGACTATCATTGTTGTCCATTTGAATGTTCTTGTGATGGCCTTCCAACTGAGCCACCCTCTGATCTACTAGGACCCATGGCACTATTATGTGAATGATTAGGTTGTCACCTATGTGCTAGCATTGCCATGTTATATAAAGTCCTGTAGTATGTTGACTCATTGTGTATGGCTATGATCTATTTTATGTATTGAGTAAGTGAGATCACCTACCTCCATGCATGTGTAGCAACCTCTAGTTGCTTCCTATGTGTTGTCTCCTGGGCTAGCTATAACTTGACCTTCTATCTTTGAGTAGTCTCTACATCCATCTTGAATTGGGCCTGATCAAACTCAACCATGAGGTGGTCCCTCTCTATATGTACATGTGCTAGTTGTCTTAAGATACCATCTCTCTCTTCTTGAAAACCATCATGCTCCTAGAAAGCCTGATCTATCTCGCCTCAAAAGCCATCATGATCCTGGCATGCCTGGTCCCTCTCCTATAGTGTTGTCTACAACCCCTAACCTTGAACCCCTACAATAACCGCCACTTGCTTCTATGGTGGTCCTTGTGGTGGTGGACCCTATCCTCAATCCTCCATTTCTATTGGTACTGTCTTCCAAACTCATCCTTGCATTGTCTGCCACATGCATCACCCCGATTGGGTCTATGAATCTAAAAGGTATACCTGTGTGATCGATGGCTTAGAATGGGATTAATACACTTGATCCATGATGATTCAAAGTCTAATCAAGACACTAAACATTAGTCCAATAAGATCAATCAATGAAAAAAACCAAACTAGGAATCTATTAAAACTAACATATTAAATCATGAAAGCTTTAAAAACACCTATTATAATCCATTAAAACTTATCCTATTGGAGGATTGGTGTCACATTGATGTGAAATGACGACCCTTTCCCAATCCCGTGGATAAATGAGTTTGTTTTGATAAATTCTATTGAAGATAATTGACAAAACCATTGATAGATGTGTATGAAAACATGATTTAAAGCCAAATTAACATGATGCAATCTATTTTAACATGATTTATGCTAAGATGATCAAAATGGGTATGTGCAAAGCTAATTTAAATAGATTTTAAGCTAAAAAGATTCAAACCCTAATTACCAAATAAGCTAAATGGATGCATCTATGTTATCATGGAAGCCATTAATGGAAGTTAAGCTAATATGCAAGTAAATTAAGCTAAAATGAAGCTAAATAGGTGCTAAATGAGTGCAAGTGAAAGTGATTTTAACAACATAAGTTTTCTCTTAAAAGATGGATGGAGTTTCAATAGCATAAGTTTGCTCTAAAAAAGATGGATCCATTTATCTCCAAATAGTGACCTATTTATAGGATGAAAAATGAGAAATGAAGGGTTAAGATTAAAAAGGTTAATCAATGGTCAGAAATGGAGGAAAGATGAAACATGGATCATGGATTCTCATCAATGGATGAGAATCAATGATCAAATGGATCAAGGATAGAATCAAGGGTTCATATTCTTCCAAACAAACACACTCTCAAAACTTGCATAAGAAGCCTTGTTGAAAGTTTGTTATAAGGAAGAATATTCCTTTTTTCAAATGAGTGGAGAAAGAGAATATTCTTTGGAATATTCTCATGGGTGAGAAAAATTTGATATTTAGAAAATTAAAACAAAATTTTAATGTGCAAAAGGGGAAGGAATATTCCATGGGAATATTATTTTTGGAGTAATGTGCAAAGGAGGAATATTCCCTTGCAAGTGGGGGGCGATTATATTTATTAGTAATTTGATAATTAAATAAGGTTTTAATTATGCAAATTAGGGGAATTAGACAATATTCATTAAATAAAATAATTTAATGAAAAGGGGAAAGTGTTGTGATATTTAATTAAATAACTTAGGGTTATTTAATTAAATAAGAGGACATTAGGGATTTAAATTAAATAAATTTATGTATTTAATTTAATAAGATGAAATGTTAGCATGAAAGGGGGTGAATTAACTCGATTAGATTAATTAGATGAATAGATGAAAATAACATAGTTAATTAAATAGCTAGACTAATTTAATCAATTAAGAAAAAAGAGGATGGGTTTTAGGATGAAATGGTGTTAGTATATCTGATTCGAGTGCATCCTATCATTCAAGACATTTTTAAGTGTCTACATTTTTCCCCTCTTTGAAGCGAGGTGTCTATTACATTGGTTCAAAGAATGACGTCTTTCAGATTAAAAACTACTGCTTGAATTAAAACATAATTTTTTTTCTGATTTTTGGATGCTCCACTGTTTCCCCAGTGGAAGGAATGAACTAGTTCCCTACCCCCTCAAGAAATCAGGCAAAAAATTTTAATTTTGGGTTGATTTCTCGACAAAGGTTAAATATGGGATTAGGTGCCAAAATAGGTCTCGAAATGCCAAAAATGGCCTCAGAAGTGCAAAATATGGCTCAAAATAGGACACACAAGGTGGAAATAGGTAAAACAGGTCAAAACTAGCTTTTGGCTAAATTTAGATTAAAAAACCCTAATTTTTAGGCTTAAATAGGTGAGAAGGGTGACATTTCCAAATCATTTGTGCATTCACACCTTGGAGATTCTTACATTTTGAGCTTTGATACCTTAGTGAAATGGCTCACTGTGTGCTCCCTCTTCATCTTTTGGATTGAGTTTGAGAGTACTAGCGATGTGTAGACGTAGGACCCCGGGTATGTGATTCAAAACTTGTCTCAATTTTTGCTTTTAGGTGTATTTAAAAGGGGGTAAAAGTTAGGTCTTTAGGAGTGTTGTTGTATGGCGACGCTTTTAAAGTGTCGAAAGCATCACTATTAATTTTAGAGCAATGCACCTCAATTTTTTGGTCCAACGACACATCTAATTAGTGGGGCACCGGGGTAATATAACAATGCATGGGCTTTTTAAGTTTAGCGTCACCCAAAAGTGGTGAGCGATGCACCTTTCAAATAGCAACACACCCCAATATTTTAATATAGTGACACACCCATGATGTCGATTCGATATTGAGCATAGTGATGTGCATCGCCAAAATGGCGATGCACCCCTAAAATTTATATAATGACACACCCAAAAAATAAGGATGCTATTGATTTTAGTGATATGTTTGATGTTTTAGATGCAAATTCTCAAATTTTGATTAGTTTTTTGAATTTTTTAGAAAATTGACGTTGTGTGCGTGATGCGTGCATGAGGATCCTCCCCCATTGATGTCAAAGGAGCACTGGTCCAACATGTCAGTAGTTGTGAGAGATTTCGATGACTTGGAGGTGGAGCAGCTGGGTAGGCTAGGATTAGGCTTTATTGCTTTCTTCCCTAAGGTATGGATGCATCTTCCAATGATGACTGTGTTGATCGAGAGGTGGCACAATGAGACCTCATTTCACTTGCCCACTGGTGGGGCCATTGTTACACTTGAGGATGTGGCTCATTTTATGATTTTCCACCCACAGAAAGCATGTTATATATGACACAGATGTAGGAGAAGATGTATGTCTCTCCCTCCTATACATGTGGTAGATTTTCCTTGTTAGCTCTCAGATTGATCTTGACTTATACTGCGGGAAGGTGGAGATCTTCAGATTATTCATTGTAGCATTGATATCTGGTGTCATTGCTCTAGATCGATGGGGTAGATGTTTCAGTCCTGGATGGGGATTGGCATGGGAGGGGATGATGAGGAGGGATGTGATGTATGCCTAGGGTCTAGTCCTCCTTGCTTATTTGTACCATGATATGCATGAGGTCATCTACCGAGAGGGTAGGAGCATCAGAGAAGGTGTGACTCTACTTCATATATGGGTATACAAGCATATTTCCATGTTGATGCACTTGGTGGTTCTTACAAATATCCATGATTCCCATCATTTTTTTGTTATAGGGTGTCGATGAAATTTCAACACATGGGCCCCATAGGTTTACCATATTGGTTTCACGTCATTGATGACATGATGGCATTTAGATGGAGGCCATGGCTACAACATACATGGTGGTACGACAATCAACAATAGCTAGATTTTGCTTGTCAGAATTGGTACATGTAGGGTAGAAAGCACATGTTCATTGAGTGATACCTCTTAGACCATGTTGCTTAGTAGTTTGGGGAGGTATAGGATGTCCTAGTTGATGACTATACTGCCATTCTTGCCAAAGCTCAAAGAGAGGTACAATAGGGAGCCCCCATTGATCCCATTGTGGCGATCAATGATTTTAGATAGCTAGTCCCACAATTGTGGGCATATGATTAGGGCCTTCTAGATGTGAGGACTACCTTAGCATATGATGCATGGTTTAGGCTACCAACTTGCTTGATAGATCTAGTGGGGGGATACCCCAGAGGTAGAGGTAGAGGTAGAGGAAAAGGTAGAGTCTGAGATGGAGGTAGGGATGGTGGCCAAGGTAGAGGCTAGGATTAGGATTAGGAAAGTTTCCAGGTGCCAGGTGATGGGCACTACCAGTAGCCAAATTAGGCATAGGTGCTAGGGTGGTAGGATGAACATGATGGACAAGTTTCGAGGGCACCACTGCCTCCTCCACCTATACAACTAGATGCCCAGTTACATGCATAGATACAAACCATTACAACTGAGAGAGATCAACTATAGGCATAGCAAGATAAACTGCAACAAAAACTTCAAGCCATGACTATACAATGAGATCATGAGGTCCAGTTGTGGTAGAAACTGGACATACAAATAGCCCAGGATATTGGGTGGAGACAATAGTTAGAGGCAATGACAGTTGCATCACAGGGCTAGACTACATCTACTTAGTTGTATAGATAGGAAAATATTGAGGTAGTATATTCCTACATGCGCTATCATTGTGATGTTCTTCGGGCGATGAAACAACTTGATTTTTCATAGTGGAGTGGAGAACCACCTAGAGTTGAGGATCAACCATCAGTTAGGGGTGAGTCAAGCAACCACTAGGGCTAGCTTGCTTGTGTAGACACTTTGATTGTTTTCTTGATTCATTTATATAGATATACATTCATGGGATCCTTTTTGATAGCCTCATGGATATTATATTTTTGATTGATATACAAACAATGATTCAAATATTGTACCATAACAGTCACCATTTTTTGATATATATATATGAGATGATCCAGATTCAATATGTGATGTATCTATATTTCATGCTTATGAATGTATGGATGCATATGATATGATGTGAGGTGATACAGTATTCTTATGTATGGATGCACTTCTTTTATTTATGTGATATGTGATGATTTTCTATGATGTGATGTATATGTGATGTGATGCAATGCATTGGAATGGATAAGTTATATTATTTTTTAGTATCTTTTTATGTTATGTTATGGAATGGATGCTATGATATGTTATGATATGCAAATGATATGGATGCATTTATTTTTGTGTACTTTTCTATGCCATTTATGATGTAATGATGCATGCATATGGATGTGTAATGGATAATGCATATGTTCATGATAATGCGAGGTATGCTTATAATATGTGATATGTATGCATGTTGATGCTTTGTGGATGTAGGATGGATGCATTTGATGATATTTTTGTTGACTATCATGATACCAAGTTAGCATGGAAAGAAGATAGAAGAATGAGAATGAAGGATTTGACCATTGATTTTGAAGATTGATTCACAAATTCCAACAAGTCTATGATCCACTGAGACTTTATTAGAGATGGTGATGAGAGATGATGATGATGATTTGCTCATATCTTGGGATTGGGATTCTTCATCATTCCTTATGTTTGATATAACACATAGACATGATGCATCAAGGTATTGATAACTAGGATGGTGTTGTATCTAGTGACATGGAATTTGACTCTGAAAATAGATAGGATAGTCCTTGTTCACATTTTGACATACAAAAACCTCATCAGAATGTAGTTTAGTAGTTAAGATTATATTGGACCAAAGCATACACAATAGTCAACAATCTACTCCAAACAACTTCCCTACACACAACTAAGCAAGTATGCACCAAGATTATTTTACAAGAATACCCACAAGAACAACAAGTAGAAGTTAATGGTCGATGCCCCATTCCTTTCTATCTAAATCATTTTGATAGACATCATTGAGAGGTCCTAAGAATGGGTGAATAAGATAAATCAAAAGAAAAGATCAAAGACAAACAATCAATGCTATCTATATCTCTTGCCAATTTAAATATAACTAAGGGGATTTCTGATATTGATTTCCATCACAGGAAGGATTCATCCTAGGACATGATCAGGTGTTTTGATTAGGATGAGGTGTTTGATAAGTTTTTGATACAAAATTCACTGACTCATTTACCTATGATCTAGACATTAGATTTTGACACTTAGGTTCTCAATTTATGAATTGTGATACTTGCTTTCTACTTGTTTCACCAAAGGTTGAAGGTGATGATTGATTTATTATGGATGAATGTTTATTATGGGTGAAAACGAAATGGGATGGATGGTTTTGGATTTTTTGGAATATTTCAATGTTTTTGGTATTTTGAAAATGTTTTGAGGCTGTTTTTGGTATTTTTGAAAGTTTATATGAATGTTTATTTTTTTGGATTATTTGAGGTTGTTTAGGGTTTTCAAAGGTTTTCCAATGTTTTTACGTTTTCAATTTTCAAATGTTTAGGATTTTCCAATATTTGAATGTTTTTTTGTTTTTCTGAGATATTTGAATGTTTAGGGTTTTTTCAAGATTTCTGACCAAGAACCTAACCTAAATGACTATCCTAGGGGCCTTGTGGGCTTATCAAAGATTAGCCTTGCCTATGTTATACATGCAGAGACCACATAGTTTGACTGACCCAACTTATTGCCGATGAGAAATGAATACTTGATGGATTGTCAGTTTATTATGATAGACTCCTAAAGGACTAACCTAGGGTGTCTCGGGGGCACATCAATGATGGCCTTGCATATGTTCAACCTTAGAGACTTGTAGTTCAACAAGTTTCCATTTTGGATTTTTGATGTTTTGAAATTTTTAGGGAATTTGATATGTTTTGGATGTTTTCAATTTTGAATTTACAACTTTACAAATGTTTTTAGATTTTAGCTGTACATGATTTTAAGTGTTTTTGTATTTTTGGCTATACAATATTTTGTAAATGTTTTTCAGATTTTCTAATGAACATTTTATGAATGTTTTTTGGGATTTTTGATGAGATTTCCAATAACCTTAAGATATACAAGAACCTGATATGATCCATAACGAAATTCCCCCAACATGATGTAATAGACTACCTTGATATAGGTAGGACAAATTTACCTTTGGAATGTGCCAAGTAGTACTAAAGGGGATACAATACTTCATGATATTAAGCTATGGCATAGTCATAAATGGGTGATGGAATAAATAGGATGAATGATGCAATGCAAAGAATGATAGGATAAGGAGCCAAAGATAGATGGAGGTGCTTTATCGTGAGGCACCTATTTTTCAGGTTTTTACAAAGGTGCTTGTCCAAAGCACCATCGAAGTGGTTTTCACTAGAGGACGATTGTTTTTCTTTACTTTTTTCAAAATTTTTTTCTCTTTTTTGTTTTGTATTTTTGATCATTTTTTGTTTTTTTTTGTATTTTCATATTTACACCCTTTGAACCTAGGCATAAAACTTTTTAAGATGTAGACTATTAGTTGGTTCCTGCAAGGGTTCACCTTCAGGTGTTGACAATTAATATGCTCTAGATCCATAGCTTATTGTGATGACAAAGGGACCTATCTAGTTAGGCTCAAAATTTCCTTTATTGTCCTAATTTGGAAGATTTTTTTGATTCTTCTTTAGGACAAGATCCCCTACTTGGAAAGATCGACACTTGATCTTCTTGTTATAGCTCTATTTTAGTCAGTTTTGGTATACTTGTAAGTGATTAAGGGCATCGAGGTGATGCTCATCCAGGAATTCTAGCTCATTTAGTCAAGATACTCTATACTCTTCATCAGTGATCAAATTATGTAGTGAGACTCACAGTGATGGAAGATCAACCTCAATAGGCAAGATGAATTATGATCCGTAGACCAAGGATAAAGGAGTTTCACTTGTAGGCATGCAGATTCTGGTATGATAGGCCCAAAGGGTGGTATTTAACTACAGATCCTAGTCACAACTAGATTCATTGACCGTTTTCTTTAGGATCATTAGAATGGTCTTGTTTATAGCCTCAACTTGACCATTTCCCTGGGGGTAATACAGGGTAGAGAATCAATGATGGATGTTAAATATTTGAAATAGCTCTTTCACATCTTGATTCTTGAAGGGTGTTCTGTTGTCTGAGATAAGGGTTTGTGGAACACCATAATGATAGATTAGGTAATTCAGGATGAACTTAGCAATTTTCTTCCTCATTATGTAGGTCATAGGAATGGATTCAACCCACTTGGTAAAGTACTTAGTGGCTGTTATGATAAACTTGTGTCTGTTAGATGAGGTTGGAGTAATATTTCTTATAAGGTGAAACCCCCACTATGAGAAAGGTCAAGGTGCGATCATTGGTTGCAACTCCGGAGCAAGGGCATGAATAATATCTCCATGCTATTGACACCAGACACACTTCTGCACATACTGATGGGCTTCTCTTTCCATGGTTGGCTAGTAGTACCCCATCCTCAACAGTTGCTTAGCTAAAGTCATACCACTAGAATGGGAATCACATATGCCATCGTGTACTTCTATTAAGGTAGTCAAGGCTTCCTCTTGGTTAAGACATCGTAGTAATTTCCCCTCGATGCTTCTTTAGTATAAGGTATCACCTAGGATCATGAATCGGGATGCCTTCTTAACAAAGGCCTTCTTAAGGTTGGAGGTGATATCGGATGGGATGGTTCCTCTGTTAAGGTAGGTGAATATGTCATAACACCACGAGGATCTAGGACTAATGATGATACACACAAATTCAGATTTAGGGATTTCGAAAGTTGGTTTGAGAAGTTGTTCTACCAAGAATTCACATTGAAGGACATTGTGTGACATGTCTACTAATGATCCAATTTTTGCCATAGCATATGCTACTCAGTTGCTCCTACGATGTATCTACTCAAAAGTTATATCTATGAAAAGGTCCTTCAGACTCTCTACCATATTCTTGTAGGATTAAGCTTGTCATCCTTAGTTTAGTAGTCATCATTGACTTGGTTGATAACTAGTTGTGAGTCTCCATAGACTTTCAACTCTTGTATCTACCATTGAACTAATATCCTTAGACCTATGATTAGGGATTCATACTCTCAATGTTGTTAGTACATAGAAATGATAGTCTATAAGAATTTGGAATGCTATCACCTTGAGGGGTGATAAAAAGAAAACCCACCTTTGATCCATGTTGGGTGAATGATCCATCAAAGTACATTTTCCATTGATTTGGTGCATTGACAAGGAACACTAATTCATTAGTGAATTTAGATATCCGTGGAGTCTCTGCATAGATAGGTGCTTCTACTAGTTGGTATATGATCACTTTTTCTTTGATTTACTTACACTCCATGTACTCTATGTCAAATTCAGTCAAGATCATTACCCATTTTTCCATTCACCTAGTAAGAGTTGCTTTGGATAACGAGTATTTAAGCAGGTCGATCTTTGCAATAAGTTTGATTTGATGCAACAAAATGTAGTGTCTAAATTTTTGTAAAGAAAAAACTACTTTAAGCATGCTTTCTCAATGGATGAATAGTTCATTTCATAGCCCACCAAGGTCATGCTGATGTAGTAAATGACTATTTCCTTTCTGTTTTCATCATGTTGTGCTAGAAGAGCACCTAGTGATGCTGATGTTGTTGAGATATATAGGATCAAAATTTATTTTGGTATCAATGGCATGAGCATTGATATTGTCAATAGTATTCCTTGATCCGTTGAAAATATTTATTGCACTTCTCATCCCATTTGTAAGTTATTCCTTTATGGAGAAGATGTGAGAAGGGGTGAATTTTATTTGATAACTGTGCTATGAACCTTCTAATGGGCTGCAATCTTCCTTACATAACCATCTCATCTGATTCAATGTTTGTGGTGGTTCTATGTCTAGGATAGCTTTCACTTTTGCTGGATCAATTTCTATCCCTCTATGATAAGATGTAACTAAGAAGCTTCCCTGATGTAACAAAAAAGACACACTTTTTTGGGTTTAGCCATACCTTATACTCTTTGAGTCTGTCAAAGATGGGTCCCAAGACTTCTATGTGCTCACTCGTTTTCTTGGTTTTTTCAAAATATCATCCACATAGTATTCAACTATTTTGTGGATCATGTCATGAAAGATGAGGGTCATTGATCTTTTATAGGTTTCTCCTGTGTTCTTCAGCCCAAATGGAATCGTGTTCCAACAATATGTTCCCCATGGACAAGTGAATGCATTTTTGTGTTGATCATCCTTGGTGATCATGATTTGATTATAGCCTAAAAAACCATCCATGAGTGATAGAATTTCATGTCCAACTATTAAATCCATGATGATTTCAATGTTAGGAAGAGGGAAATCATCCTTTGGGAAGACCTTGTTCAAGTCTTTGAAATTTGTGCATGTTCTGATGCCCCCAGTGGGGTTTGAGACTGGTACCAGGTTTGAAACCCACTAAGGATAATCTATCGGTCAGATGAATCCAACATCAAGAAGCTTTTGTAACTCAAGTTTCACCAAGAGTGCTATCTGAGGGTGCATCTTTCTTAGTTTCTACTTCACTGGTTTGAATTTAGGTAAAATACTAAATGATGCACAACTACTTCTGAATCGATCCCTAACATATCTATGTATGACCATGGAAAATTAGCTCTTCGCTCTTTTAGGAATGCTTCTAGGTTTTTCTGTTCGTCATCCAACAAGGATTGAACATAGAAAGTGATCTTAGGTGCTTCTTTTGTTCCCACATTGATTGGAGTGGCCTTTTCTGCTAGAGATGTTGACTTATTTGGATGCATTGCACTAAGGGGGAGATTGAATCCCTCATCCTTGGGTGCCTCAGGGAAGTTTTCACCTTCGGATGCATCCATTATTTTTACTATTTTAGGATTAGAAAGTACCACAATATGGTTTTCACTCAAAGATCTGCATGTTAGTTGCATGTCATCAATTTTGTGACTAAAGGATTCAATCATCTTCCCGTGGTACACCCTTGTGTCTAGCTCTATGTCAAAACATGCTTTGTGATCTGCCCAAGGTAAGTTTCATAGAGCCCCATGAATTCTAAGATTGCTTCATTATTTTTGAATAAATCTAGAATTGGTGGTCCTCATTGGTCCAAGTCAATGAGTTGTGGGTATAATAGGCTTATTTCAGTTGGTTGATTGCTCGGAGTGAAGGATGTTGTGGATATCATGAAAAGGGAGTTATTCTCAAATAGGTTAGAAACATCAAGGGGGAAATCATCTAGGGTAGTATCATGTGATGTTGGTAACCAAGAGGAAGCCTCAAACCATTTAATAGAAGTACCTTTTCCAATAAGGGTAACCCTAATAGTAGTACATCCTAAGCCGATATTATTTGGACGTCTCTCAAGAACAATGGGTTCTAGCAAACCATTCTCATTTTTTCCTAGTTTCTCGTTCTTGTTGTATCCCCAACTCTTCATTAGCTGCAAGCATTTTCTGTCATCTTCCATGGGAAGAATAGGGATGGGTTGTTCATCTTGATAGAGCAATTTAGATACATCCTCCTCATTGACATCTTCTTTGTTCAAATCCCCCCACTTGGTGAAGGTAGTAGCTACCATTTTGATTGTTTTGGCCTCTTTGTTATTATATGTGGATTTTCCATGAGATTTTGAAGAAAGAGGTAGCTCCCCCAATACAAAAGTGTCCTTCATTAGTTAATAGTTTCCACAACCATCATCTTGGATCACTTCTTTGATACTGGGAATGTTCTACACAATGGGTGTTTTCATTTTTGAAGTAGATGCAAGGGATGATGGGTCAACAAATGAGGATGGTGTAGGCCCTTCATCATTTTTAGGGATATGGGGTATCTTTTAAAACTTGGCCTCAATGTTCTTGCAGTAGTAAAAAGCTCAGGATCTCCATGGATGGTATCTTCTTTGCCCTCAAAAGGAAACTTTACACATTGATGATAGGTCGAAGCTACAACTTTTAAGGCATGGATCCATGGTTGGCCATGTAACACCTGCCCCGAAACCCTAGAGAATGTAACAAATTTAAATGAAAGCGAACAATTTTTTTCTTTCTTAAAGTGATATTAAACATATGAGTTATGCTACACTAGCACCCACACTCTCTAAGGATCATGGAAACGCTTAAACAAAGTACAAGTCTAACTAATACAATTAAACATCACATGCATTTAATGCTCATAAATAAAGTACATACATCTATCATCATTAAATTACAACACATAAGATACCAAAGATGTGATACTGTTTAATACATCTTACATTCATTTCATTTTACAAGCAATAAGAAAATTAACACTAATAGTTTAACTCCAATTTCACAATAACACACAACAATAAAAAAAAATTCTTTATAAAATTCATTCCATTTTAACTATTCATGCTTTGCATACACCAAATAATACATAATATTCATTTTTCTTTTAAAATCATTTCATCTTAAAATAACTACTTGTGCATACCTCATTAAAATCAAATTTTCTAATAAAATCATTTTATTATCAAACATCTACTTTAAATTCAACTTTCTCTTTTAAATTATAACATTCTATAAATAGTCTATTTCATGCATTTGCATACATCTATTATCAAAATATATTTAAATAAATAAATAAATTTAAAACATCCATTATATCAAAATAGCCAATTAAATAAATATATTTAAATATATATAATTAAATATGTATAATACATATAATTATACATATATATAAATATATATTATTTAATTAATTATAAATAATTTACCATATTCAAACAACACTAATCATAAAATTGGTATGTTGCGACTTCAATAACTTTTGTTTTCGGATCTGGGTTTTTCTAAAAAATTTATTGAAGGTGCGCTACCAAGTCTTTTAAAACATATAAAAAATCAGCCATACCCAGTTTGCACATTTTGAGTTATGATTAATTTAGTGACCCTCTATCTCTGTTGTTTTTTTTTAATATAAATTTTTCTATAGGTAAAGATCTACTATTTTATCAAAGGATCCTATAGAGGTTTTTTAAATTATCTATTGTTTTCTTTTTTGAATTTCCTACCATTTTAAATTCATTTCCCTATAGAGTATCTAAGATTTTCACAATCCCTCTATAAAGATTTCCAAAATTTTACAACAGGTTTAACAGACATCCCTTCAAAACTTTAAATCAAAACCTCCATAAAACACACAGATCTTCTAAACTTTCAATTTCACAATATCTAAATAAAGCTTCTACAAAATTGTATAGACAATTTGATCTACCTCCTGCCTTGGTCTAAGATGGGCAAGAGTCTCCTCCAACAATTGATGCAACTGTGTGCCCTCGATCCTTAGTGGATCCAATCCTAAATACCGCCTCCTGAAATGTTTTGGGAAGCCTGCTATTCCTCATGGACTGAATCATGAGAAACATGTAGAGGTGAGTTCTGCTGACTACCTCCGTGTCTGCCTCCATGACCACGACCACGACCACGACCACGACCTCGACCTCTCCTAGGTGGCATGATCCTACACAAACACACCAAGGTGTAAGACAAGATATGCAACTTAAATCCTACACAAACAACTTAATGGTTTCAACATAAACCCAGAGTTCCTAGTGTTTAAACCTAGGCTCTGCTACCACGTGTAACACCCCGCTAGGGAACCCAAAGAACAACACATAACTAATGAATTAACCGAAGATTTTTTTTTGAAAGGTCATTTGATTAACATAAAAACATAAGTACCACATACTTACGTCCTTAGGGTCCCTCGATGTCGCTACTTAAATGAAACCAAGTAAACATCATATTACTAATGCACGATACAAAAAACTTAGGGATAAACTTTACTCCAAAGAATGATATAATTATAAATAAATATGGAATCAAGTTACAATTACATCTTACAATAAGTGAGATTATGAATAATCTCAATACATCATAAAAAAAACATTTGTACAACAAATTCTTTAATTTTAAACTAATTCTACTAAAATCTCACAAGACGGTTACATTGCTTCCAGATAACAAAGATCAAGTACATCATCAGTACACCACACACTAACTGTCTGACTGACTATTGGCATAGGAAGAGTGTCACACATAATTTGCTATGAGTTACCCTAACTCAACCTTCCTAGGCTACTGAACCCCCCTCCTGGGTTACCCTGGCTTTCCTCTATTGCTCGTCGGACCCTCATACAAACTATGCGTCTCGTCTCATCTCAAGCCTTAACAAGCACATGAACCATGAGAGAGGCATTTATTATATTTATTAGTGTGAAATTTCCCCATTAATTCTTTTAAATTATCACTTGATTAAACCCTAGGTGAGTTACCTTGACCCCCCTTTGTGCGTCAGACCCCCACAAAGAGCCACCCTCCTACAGACAACACAAAGTTCAAATCCACAATAATATGGGTAAACAAGGTGCACAAAATTGATAACACATCTCAACCTTAAAACATAAGGTCTCACAACCCGTTCATAGTAACTGGGTATCCACACTATATCACACATCCCGTTCATGGTAATTGGGTGTTCAAACTGACTATATCCACGTGCACTACCCAAGTAAACTCAAAAGCCAAACCAACACAAGATACAACCCCCACCACAAAGGAGACACATCTGGAAGTCTTTCATAAACAATAACTCAATTTTCCCCAACAACGAGAATGAGAGAAACATAACTTTAAAACAATTTCAAGCACAAGATAAAATCTAATATTAGGATATTCTAAATCCAAATAAGGCAATTACATATTGTATGCAAACAATCAAAATAATATATAATTCCATTTACATTTTCAATAAGAAACTAAAGCTAATTGTTTTCCTTCAATTTTTCTCAATTTCGTCTAATGATAAAATCAACTAAATTTAATCAAACCTTTTAAAGAACAATAATTAACTTGTTTAATTTTAATTTAAATAAATAAACCATAAATATAAACACTTTAAAATCAAATATTTAAATAACAATCACATTAAATCATTTTTATTAATTAAATAACTATTTAACTTGTATAATTAATATAAATGATTTAATGTGATTGTTATTTAAATATTTGATTTTAAAGTGTTTATATTTATGGTTGATTTATTTAAATTTAAATTAAACAAGTTAATTATTGTTCTTTAAAAGGTTTGATTAAATTAAGTTGATTTTATCATTAGATGAGAAAATTAATTTAATAGCTGAATTCTTATTAATGTAAATGGAATATATATTATTTGATTGGGCTATACAATATGTAATTGACATTTAGTTAAAATCATCTAATATTAGATTTTATCTTGTGCTGAAGTAATTTTAAAGAGACCCATATTTCTCTCATTCTGGTGTTGAGCAAATTGGTTATTATTTATGAAAACTCATATGTCTCCTTTTAATATTGAAGTGTGACCGGACTGGCTTTGAGATTTACTTGAGTAGTGCCAACGTGGAATACTGATCAATTTAACACTTTGCCACCACTTGAGGCGAATGTGGAGTATAGGATAATACCGAGTTACTATGTTAATGGATATATGTTTAAAGGACGAATCGTACTACCCATAATTATTATTGAATTTGAACTGTGTTAACAGGAGAATTAGTCTTTAATGAGGTGAAAACGCGTAGAAGGCATGGGGTAACTCACTTTTAGCAATCAAGTGATAATTAAAAAAGAATTAATGGGGAACTCACATAATAAAAGATAATGAGCCTCTCGTAATTCATGTGGAATTTGAGATGGTTCAAAACATGAATTTAATGATCGCTTGTACATCTAAATTTAAACGAGTAACTGAGAGAATCTCAGAGAAAAGGACTGACTAAGGCTGAAAGCTCATAACAGTATGTGTGACCTCTTCTACGCCAGACCAATGTTCTTGATGATAATATGATATCTGAAAGCCTGTATGTATCTTAATAATTTAACAATTAGTTTGAAATTAAAGAATTTGTTGTACAAATGTTTTTTTATTATGTATTGAGATTAGTCATAATCTCACTTATTGTATGATGTAATTGTAACTTGATTCCATCTTTATTTATAATTATATCATTCTTTGGAGTAAAGTTTATCCTTAAGCCTTTTGTATCGTGCATTAGTAATATGATGTTTACTTGGTTTTGTTTAAGTAGTGACGTCGAGGGACCCTAAGGACGTAAATATGTGGTACTTATTTTTTTATGTTAATCGAATGACCTTTCAAAAAAAAATTGCTCGGTTAATTCGTTAGTTATGTGTTGTTTTCTAGGTTCCCTAGCGGTGCGTTACACAATAGGGTGTTGTCTCGGGAGATCAAGGTCTAACAAGTTTGGCATGTAGTTTATGCAATGACAGGTCCTACTTAGATGGGTAGTGTGATGATGACTTGTGATACCCACTCTTTATCATCATATTCTCTAATGGTGGTACTCTTCATTTTCTCAATAGTATCCTCTGAATAGCCCAAGTTCTTGATCAACTGAAGGGTGCAAATATTCAGACCTACACCTCCATCTACTAAGACTCTTTTAACCTTGTTCTTCTAAATAATGAACTCAAGGTGCAAAGCATGGTTATGAGATGGGTTGATGGTAAGTCTTGTTCTTAAAAGGTGAGAAGATGATTAGTGATATGCCCAACCATAGCTTGAAACTTCTTTGTATCAATATCTTCGAGGATGGATGATGAAGATAAAGCCTCCTCTAAGATTTCCCTATGTGCAGGTGATAGCCTTAATAGTTCCAAGATTGATATTTGTGTTGGGGTATTTTAAAGTTGTTCTAGGAGATTGTACTTGCTAGGGTTTGATGTTGGAAAAGTAGGTTGTGACGTAGATTGAGACGAGACTCCTTGGATGGTGACCTCGCCACATTGTGTGGTGATTCCACACTCCACACTAGGCCCTTTGATGGTAACAATGATGATGACACTATCACAGGAAGTGACCACATTGGAATAGGTATGTTGCACGTTTATGTAATTTTTAGCTTTTATAGTGTTGTTTCCTTTGCTATGATCTAGAATAGGGTTCTTGTATATCTTAAGATCCTGATTGTTGGCTAGTATTTCAACAAATATGGCCTCACTCTCTATAAGATCTTGGATAATATTTTTGATCCTCACACATTTCATTGTTTTGTGCCCTTTGATTTTATGAAAGTCACAAAAGTCTTTGTCATTGTACTAGGGTGGTTTATCCTATGGTTCTTGGTAGTTCTCAAAATTTGAAAGCATTATTAGGTTTGACTCTACCAATTTCTTCATGATGGTCTCAATAGGTTCCGACAATTGTGTGTACTTTCATTTTGGATAGTTATTCTTGTTAGGGGCTCATCTTTGTTGCATTTCAGTGTTATTGATCTAATTGTTTTGAGGTGGTGTTGTTTGCTGTATAGTTGGTTGAATGTTAGCTATTTGATTGTTGTTTGGCCTAGGAGCACTTAGGGCCACTTTAGCATCTACCACACCATCATTTGTTACATTCTTGTTCTTAGCCCAGACATGAGGTTTGTCATTCAAATTGGTTGATGGTGGTTTTCTTTGTAAGATTAAGTATTTCGCTATGAGATTAGAGCTCTCTTGATGTTAAGGGATCTAGGGACAAGCTCGTCATAAGAGGTAATGCATTGCATATTTAAGTGAAAGGATAGATCTAGATCAAGATTTTCTATGATGATCCCCACTTGTTGTTCATTAGGAATTGGCCACTTTCTCTTAATAGCTCTTTTCCTCCATCATTGTAAGAAATTGGTGAAGGATTCTCCTTTGTTCTATTTGAGAGTTGTTATCATGGAATCTAGCAACACTTGATTCATGGATAACCCCTTACGAAAATTGTCCATTTCGTAGCCCCGTGTACTTCAAGCACGCAAAATAAGGTGAATTCCAATTCACCTCGATCCGTAGTCCAAAATATCAAACAATTCATTTGAGTGTTTTCGCCCGTCCATCTTTTGAAGAGCTTCAAAATGAGTATCTTCGTGAACTCTCAACCCTTGAGAGTTATTCAAATTGTGAAACATGTTGGAGTGCCAAAAATCAGTGCTCCTACATGTGCCTTAGCTAAAATTTCACTCCAAGTGTTGGAGCACTGAAAATCAATGCTTCTACATGTTCAAGTTTGTAATATGCACAAGCATTGATTTTTCAGTGCTTGTGCATATGTTTTTCCTTAAAGTCCTCTGTAATTAATGTGACTCTAAGTTGCGCTAATGATATTTTAAAAATAATTTTAAAGTGTTTTTGAGTTAATCATCTTCATTCTAACTTGTCATGCCCTCCTTTGTGTGCTATATGATTTTCAAACTCTTGCAACTTGTCTTTGACGATCTTTCAAGCTTCCAACTAGGGTTTTTGAAGTTTTTACTAGGTATGTTGTTGCTTCTCCTCTTTCATCATTTTCCTCATTCTATTATCTTTTTAAAATCTTTATATTCTTTTTCAATGTCATCATTTATGTTCTCTGTGTTTAGGATTTGTCTTTTCATCTTTTGAATTCATCTTCCTCTTGTAAAGTCACGCCTTGCTTTTCTTGCTATCCCTTTTTTCACATCATGCCCTAGGTTTGTGAGAACACAAGATTTCAACGCATTTCTTGAAAAAAAAATCCATTACTCTTTGTCTAGTTTTTCCCTTATTGTCAAAGTGTTTTAGATTTTTGCCATGTTTTTTAAATATGATAAACACTTCATTTTCTGCGAACAAGGTTTTCTTAGTTTGAAATGCTCAAGCGGTGAAATTCACCACCATTACACCAAGGTCTTTCCTAAAACCTTCAATGTCAAAGCAATGTTTTTATCTGCCATTGCAGTTAAGAGTTTTTCACTAACTCCACATGTAAGAGTGGTGAAAATCACCTCTCCTACATGGAGTTTCATAACTTGAAAATGTTAGAGCGGTAAAAGAGTCCACTTGAACACTTAACTATCGAAGGAGGATGGACATGCTCGAGCGCTAAAATTCAGCGCTTGAGCATAAAATTGAATTTCTATTACATGCACCACTGTTAATTTTAAGCACTTATACACTTGTTATCTCCCCTACATGCAAAACAATCACTTCAAGATGTAGGAGCACTGATTTTCAGTGCCCCTACACAAAAGGTAAGTTTTCCTTCTAACGCTCTGAAATCACTCCGCTTGTACTTTGAACCCCATTTCTTTGCTCACACTCCATTTTCCGTGCAAAATAGATCGTTCACACTTGCTCTGAATTGCCTGCTTACTTCATGCTTCCTAATGCTATGTTTTCTTTGTTGGTGTGAATAGTTGTATTGTACCGAGCTAATTCACTCACTAGGTAATTAGGGGACATTATCACATGTTACATTTACTTAGGATATAAGATTCTTTCTAGAAGTCTTAGTTGGATTTTCTAGAACTTATCTTATCTAGCTATATTGTATGATTCCTAGGTAGTTAGTTGTCTCATGTCATAGGATTAAGAAACTTGTCATAATCTTGTCTAATCCTATCTCTCAACCTTGCCATTATAAGCAAGACATCTCATGTACTTTTGAATTCAATCATATTCAACCATTAATCAATCTTGCATTGTGAAGCAAGCTTTCTTGGAATTCTCTCTCTTGTGGAAGTGGTTTTGGTCTAGCAACTGTTCCTGGGGGTGTTGGGGAGTCACCATTTCCTCCCACATGGTATCAGAGCTCCAGGTGTTGCAGATTCCTTCCAAGATTTGAGGGTATTGTATTGGCTTGAATTTTTTTGTTGCGTGCATATTGGGGTTTCAATAGCCTCATGGTTGAGATCAAAAGGTTCTGCAGATGAATTTTAACTATAAATTTTTCCATTTTGGGTAAAGTTGTTTTTGAGGAATTTTTTTTTGATAGGATAGCCTCCCAAGCGGTACATTTTTCCTATTTTCACAAAAAATATTTCTTAAAATATTTTCTGTTGTATTTGATTAATAAATTTGGGGAAAATTTATATTTGAATTGGGCACATATTTGCGTAAATGTTTTGGGCATATTTTTATTTTTGCGGGCCTTTATATCTTCTATGGACATTTTATTCTTTGGCGAATTAAATAGTTTGGAGAAGGCATTCGACAAACCTTTTAGTAGGTCACATTGCAGGCATCCTCATGTACCTGTATTGGTATAAGATCTGCATCGACATTTAAGCTGCTGCCGTGCTTGGTTGTTTCCATCACCAATCACATTTATCCACAGGTACTTCAACATCTAATTCGATCCCATTCTTGCCTTCTTCGCTATTGGTGGGGGGTCATATCTATTTGGGCCAACACCTAGAGTATTGTTCGATCTGAAGCAGCCCATATTCAAATCGGTTAGTACCTCATTGGGCACTGTCACATCCGTGTACCTCACATTCCATCAGCGGGGTTGTCAAATCTATCTTCCACCGTTGGCATACATCAGTCAAGCCCTAGTCATAGTCAAATCTAGGGCTTTATTCAGAGTGCTTGGTCACAACAATTGGTGCATCCATTAGGAGTTGTCGACTTTAGTCATTGATCGACGTCCTATTTTACTAGTGGAAACATCTATTACTGGCGAAATTACCATTGACCTTGGCTAGGTATGACGTACATATGGTACAAATCACCATTTAAATCACAGGTATTAGGGTATATACAAGTTGTCAAGTCTGCATTTATTTGTATTTCCGACCGACCTCCTTTTTGCCTGGCTATCCATTGATTGGTTGTATCGACAAGGTTTTTTAATATTGAAAAGTCTTAAAACTTTGTTTGATAATTTAAGCTGACTGATTAGTTTTTTAAGCCGACTATTATCTTGTATTGGCCGACCGGTTTTCTAGCCCCTTGTGGGGTATTTTATTTTATTTGCTTCACCAACAGTTGTGGTCACACGGAGGACCAAAGTTTAGTGCCCGAATGCCCGAATTTAGCACCGATTTAGTCTTGGTCGTGCCTGATTTTTCCCCAAGTGCCCTTTTACAGGACTTTTTTTCATTTTTTTATAGCTTTTGAAAATAGAGGTCATTTTTCAGAAACGAGGTATTGTCGGAAAGTTGGAAGTGTCAAATTTTTCAGTGCTGCAGATATTTTGTAGGGATTTTACAATTTTGTGCCATTTTTTTCCAGGTTGAAGACAAATCTCCATTTTTGGCCTTCAGAGCTCATACCTTTGTAAATGGGTTTCTTAATTACTTTGGAGAAAGGGAACTATAGGCAATGGAGTAATTTAATTCTCACTCATCTTGGTGAGTGGAATCTATTGTCATATTTTTTAAATAAAGTTCCTTGTCCTAGCATAGATGTTGAGTATTGCATTTGGAAAGGCTTTAGGGCTAGAGTCTTTAGAGTTATTTTTGAAAATTTAAATGATGAAATTTTGGAGACACACTTATTCACTTCAAATGTCCTCATGCTCTTTGGACTCACATTAGAGAGGTATATGGAGACCATGATTCTTCTCCATCTCTTGAAGTTCCTCTTTCCAACTCCAATGTGCTTCTTCATTCTTCAGAGTTGGTAACCCATGCTTGTGATCCTTTGGAGGAGATTGAAGACGCTTTAGAGGTTCCTGATTCTTCATCTTCTATTGATGATTCATTGAGTACTTCCAGTGATTCATTGCAACAGGTATCTGATAGTCTTCCTGATTGGGATTCCTATTTGACAGACATTGCTTCTTTGTTTGTGGAGTCTCACATTTCAGATTTGAAAGACCAATTTGAGGGTTTAGCTCTCCTATTTGATGATAGTCATGGATCCAATATTATCCCTTCATGTTTGTCTTCAGAGTTTGTTCAAGATCAGTTCACACTTGTTCTTGGTTTGTCACAGTTTGTTGTGATTGGGCATGTACCTGATTGGATTGTGACATCATCTTCATCATCCAAGAACTTGGCAACACATGAGCAGATTTTAGAGACACAATCTTCATACATATGGATTCCTCTTCCTCCTAATTCCTATCCTGAATGGGAAGCATTCCTGTAGTTATACTTGGTATATCTTCTTCCTAAGGGGAGAAACATTTTTTAAAGGCATTGGATTATGTTTTGTCTTTAGACATTAACCATACTTGTAGGTGATTACATATTGTGGGGGGGATATATTATCTCTCTTTTTCCATCTTATGGGGGGTTTATTGATTGTATATACATGATGGATGTAGTCCTTGGGGGGTGTCATTGAATCCTCCATACATCATGTTTTTTTTTTTCTCTCTTTTGGAGAGGAGTTTTGTCCCACTAGGTTTTCTCCTTTTCTCCACTTGTGAGAAATTGTTTGCATTTTCATTTGTAAATGGGTACCTAACATGGCCTAGTATCCAGGACCCATAGTCATCTCATGTACTTTTGAATTCAATAATATTCAACCATTAATCAATCTTGCATTGTGAAGAAATCTTTCTTACCATTCTCTCTCTTGTGGAAGTGGTTTTCGTCTAGCAACTGTTCTTGGGGGTGTTGGGGAGTCACCATTTACTCCCACATTCTTCTAGCATTTGTTGATTCATCATTCTTGCAGTTTCTCTCAAAATCTTGTCAAGAGACCTGAAGGTGATATCCTTTGATCCTGATTCTTCTAGATGACAGCAAAGAAGCCTCCATCGTCTTCTAAGAAAGAGGGAAAAATGAAATATAAGTACCAAGGTGTCTTTTTTCCTACCGTGGCCATCTCGAAGGTGGATGAAATCAAGGACACCGAAGTTGGTCATTAGGACCTTGAAGAATTTTTAAAGATAATTGAGAAAAATCCTTTGGAAGACAACTTGAGAGCCATTGTCCTTAGAAAATTTCACCTGGTGTCCACATTCCCGAATTCTGCTCATAATAAAGAGTTTTTTCTCCAGGTTGCATCTCACTACATCAGAGATAGAAAAAGTGTAATAGACTCCTTGTGACAAGTCATGATGAGACTGGATCCTAAATTCTTTGGCAATGTTTTTCGGGTTCCCCACATGGAACAATACACAAATATTTCAATGCAACAGGCACAAGAAGTTTATGATCAAAATCCAGCCAAAGCTAAAAATTTGATTAACAGTTAATGGTTGAAAACACCTAGGCCCACTATCTCAAGATGGCCAAATTGGCTTCCTCGAAGTGACTTTAAAGAGGATGTCAGGAATATGATTACTCTCTTGAGTAGGGTTAAAGGATTGCTCGAGTCATCTCATTTTTGGGAGTTGATGTATGAATACATTCATATCATTAGGAGAAGGAAAGCTCATATTGATTGGGGAACCCAAATCAGTGATGAAATTCATGAACAATTGATAAATGTGCCAACCACTCTAAATTTCTACATGACTTCTTATTTGGTGTATACTGTTGCTGTGATGAGGAAATTTCCAAGGCTATCTATAAAGGGAAACAAACATTCTATACCGGTATATGAATATTTTTATCAGTTGAAATTGAAAGAAAGTCTTCATCATTTCAAAAGGGTTACAAATGCCTTGTTTGTACCTCTATTGTTTAGTTTTGACCCAACTCTCGAAAAGAAGAGGGTGTTGGATGAGGCATACAAAGTGGTGAGTAAGGTTGGTTGTATCTTTTTACAATTTCCAACTTTCACTTATATGAGGGTAGGTTGGTATACTGGGTGCCCTTACATGCTGCTTGGATATCTCTTAGATAAGTGGATACTCATGGAGTTGTGCAGACATATAATATAAGTCAACAAGGAACACATGAGAATTTACAAAGCGGGTTTCAAGTTCCCACTGACAATTGGAAGGTATACTATTCACAGTGTACTAAAGGAAAAGTTAGTCTATGTAGAGATGCAAATCGTAACTATCAGGACATGCAAATATAGATTTGACTTTGATAACCGGGATGTGAAGAGAAAATTGAAAAAGGATCACATGCATGTCTATCCTTTCAAATACATATGGGATGACTATAGGGATGAAGAAGACATCCGCAAAATGGAATTTTGCAAGCTAACATTAGAGAAAATTAGAGAGCTAGGTGTGGCTGATCTATAAGAGGATTTCCAAGATCTTGGTGACATCCTAAACTCTACCTATGAAGAAAATGAGATTGCTAAAAGGCCCTTACCTTTGATTCAATGGTCTAAAAAGGAAAGTATCTCTATCAAGGAAAGGCTTGCTCCCATCTTGCACAACATAGTAGAATGGTTGCATAATCATGGTTTCCAAATGAGAGCTTTCAAGACTGAATTAGAAGGAGAAGAACTAGGAGCAAAAACCAGTCAACAATAAGACCTCCACTCAAAGAGAAAACAAGCGGCTATTCCCTCTTCTTCTTGAAGAGGTCCTAGAATCAAGTTCATTGTTGGCAAGAAAGTTACACAAACTGTTGAAGAACAAGATGCAACAAAATATGAACCTACACATGTAGAAGGAAAAGAGCCTGCTTCTGAAGAAAAAAATTTTGAAGAAGAAGGAAATGAGAGTGAATAATTTGAAGAAGAAGAGTTTGCTGAAGAAGAAGATTTTACAAAAGAAGAGGAATCTAAAAAAGATGAAGGAGAAAAGGAAGGTAATGAGGAAGAACTTGGGCATGATAATGAACAACAACTATCTCCTCATGAGAACATTGTTGAAGATCTTCCCCGAACGTCATCTCTTGTAACTTCAAATATTCCTCATACACCTCCCAATCCTAACACTCCTCCACCTCCTCTTCCTACATAACCTCCTCCCACATCTACCATACATGCAATGAATGTTTCTCATCCCCCTACAACATCAACCATCCTTGCCACTCCTCCTACAATTTCAAATCTACAAATTGTTGATATCTTTTCAAGTTCTCCCTCATCCATCCCAAGTTTGTCATCTCAATATTTTGACATTTCATCTAAAGTTGAATTTGACAGATTTATGAATGAATCTTTGTAGATTCAACTTGGTATATAGTCTATAAGAGAAATCATGACATATACTACCCTGATTATTACCATACAATTCATTTCTACAGAAGTGGTTGTGACATAAGAATTGACGGTGAGTCAAGAATCATATACTTTCTACCTTCCTCCTTGGTTAGTCTCTCAAGTATCAAAGTGAAAGAAACAAATGATCTCTCTAGAAGAGCTCGATCTTGAAGAGATAGCCCCTCCAAAATCCAAGGGAAAGAAAAAGGAAAAGGTACATTCAAGGCTTCATGTTGAAAAAACTTGTCATAAGTTTGTACAGATTGATCTACCCCTACAAGAGGAAGGAGATGTAAACATGGAGGACTACATAGTCATGAGAGTCTAGCTCAACAAATTGACAAATGAAAGTGCAAAGGTAGATGTACAGGTGGTCCTGGATGCCTTGGTAGGAAGGCTTGACAAGATGGAACAAGCCCAAAATATTTACAAAGAGAAGGCCGAGCGTTATGAAACTATTTTGAGGAGACTAGCAGGATCTTCAAGAAATGTACAACCTTTAGTTATGGTAAGCCTTGAGGAATCAACAGTGAAAATGGTAGAGAAGTTTTCCTCTAAAGGTAAAGTGTTGTATGATTTTATTGATGGAATAATAGAACATGGTTCTCAAGTCATAGTTGCTATGGATGAGAAGGCCACTTAGATAGCCAAGCTAAAATTAGAGCTTGAAAAAGAAGAAAGCACACTTTCCCAAGAGCAAAAAGAAATAGAGAAATGCCTCTCATTTTGGTCACGAATGAAAGAGGAAAAGCTAAGTAAGTTGGTGGAAGTTGGGGTAATTCTCGACAAAGAGAAATATGTGGAGGTAAGAGAATCCCTCAAGCACTGCATTCAAGTGATCAAGTCTCTTATCGATGATATCCACCAAGTACAAGAAGATGTCGAAGGACATCGTGTTATCCTTGAAAATTGAATTAAGGAGTTATCGGGTAAGCTCTTTCATGAAAATAATATTTTCCTCCCGACCAGTGAACTTTCATTGATCTACAAGGAAGCCATCATGAAGCAAGTGGAGGATGCAAGATTTTCAAAGACCTCCTTGCATGCAATTTGTGACATATGGCTATCTATTGATAATATCAAGATGCATCTTGACAAGTGAAAGAAGATTCACTCATCTGCCAAAAGATCAATCAACAGAGTTCAAACCATTGTGGATTACATTGTTGGTCTAGATGAGGCATTCGTGTTGGAGACAAAGAAGAGATATGAAGACTTCCACGCCCAATGCAAGGAACCATGAAGACTTATTTTCATCTCTAGTGTTATATAGTTTTTTCTTTCATTTACACATTTTGTAAATAGTTCTCGACATCTTATATGTCTTTTTCTGAGATGTAATTACATGTGAAAACATAGATGTTTTCCCAAAAAGATGGACAACATCTTTGAATAACTCGACTTGTTAGGTGATATTTTCCTAAATTAGCTCACCTAACTTTCCTAATTTTTCTCATCTACTTTCCTAGATTTTCTCTTACCTTTCTTTTATAAATAGGAGGGAATTCTTTTGTAATCTTTATCTTTTATCTTTTGCAACGAAGTGCTTCCCATTTTGAGAAGCAAATACATGAAACTTTGTGTTCATCTTTGTGTATCTATTTTGATCAATAAAAGAAGAAATTTGCATACCAGAATTTGTGTTGGATCAATTATCTTTTGGATTTGATTGAGATTGGTAGCGATTAGTGTGTGAGATCTAAGGGATTTGAATAAATTTGTGTAAACTTTGTGTTGCACTCTTTATTTGGATTTGTGATACTGTTTGGATAACTATTGGTGGATTATCTACAAGACTTTGTGCTTGTAATTGTTCATGATGTTTGTGGAATTGTTGTATCTAGAAGACTTTGTGCTTCTAATACGACACTCGTTACATATCTCAAAGATCCACTGGTGAAAAGCTACATAACGAATTTGTGCCTTCGTGAGCATTTCTTTCTTATTTTATCATTTATTTTTATCATGTTAGTATCTGTAAAGTTTTCTTTGACAAGATAGAGATATTGGAATTAGTGCTTTGTTTTTAGTTTAAAGTTGTATCGAATTAGAACTACCAACCGTGAAGCATTGTAAAATGTATTCTTTGAAAAAAAAGAGAAGTATGAATGTGACACACCCCCATCTCATAATTGTAGTGTACATTTTGTGAATAATTAATTAGTTTTACTTAGTTTCAGTAAATAGTAAGAAGGGTGCCTCCTATTTCTGAGAGGAGAGATTACATACCACATAGTTGTGGTTGAAATCAAGGTTGTGTAACCTATTAAAAAGGATTACATAATTTTGACCCAACAATTTTTTGGTGACTCCGCTGGGGAACGACACACGCAATTAAAGCCTCACGCTTTTGATTGAAGTGAATAAGTTTTCCAATATCTTATTGTGATCTTGTATATTGTTATTTTTAATCTCTATCTTGTTTAGATCTACATTCTTGTGGATAGAAGGTATATGCGGGGATTCAGGGATCGAGGAGTAGCAAACCCACTTTTTGAAGACTTGTTGCAACATAATTCTCCACCTACTCCTCTGTGAGTAAGGTCACTATTGAAACACACAATAATTTATCCTCCACGAAGGCTAAGATCTCCTCTTCTAAATGAATCCTCTATTTTCCATAGAGTTCCAGTGCAAGTACCTGTCATGCAACCTATCATGACTACACCACCTCTAGGACCTTGGGGAAATGATTTTAGTCCCCTCCGTTTGGCCACACCTTTGCATGAACTTCCATGTGTTTCGAGAAAGCATCTTTCAAAGTTTCTAGGTGACGGAAAACAACATCCTGATGAACACATTTCTTCCTTTTACATTGTTTGTGGTGTTCTTGGCGTAGAAAACGAAGATGTTGCTGTGAGGCTGTTCATTGAATCTCTACAAGGAGTTGCTGTTGAATGGTTCTATACTCTTCTAGCTGCTTCTGTCACAAATTGGAACACTCTTCGCACCTAGTTCGAGGAAAGGTTCAAACATGTTGAAGACACACATGCCTTATTTGCATAGCTTACAACCATGCAGAAAGAAGCCCATGAAACCATGTGTGAGTTCGTGGCTAAGTTTAATAAGCTGGTGACAAGAATCCCAAATGAGGCGAGACCAACCGACCATAATTTGAAGTGCTTTTTCATCAACACGCAACTCCCCAAAGTATTTTTTTTTCTTGCGTAGGGAAGCTCTCACCAATGATGAAGCGACTCAACAATTAGCTACCAGTCTCAAAGATGACATTATCCTTGATGGAGAAATAAGAATGAGTACCAACAATAAGAAGAAGATGCAAGCATTAGGATCTTCAACTTCTAATGCTAATGCTCCAAGTGCTAATTCTAATTTTACTGATCCCATGGTTCAAAGGTTGGAAAATGAAATCTTGTCTTTGAAAAAGCAAGTTTCTAACAACAACACCTACAAGAATGTTCCCAGAAGGATTTTTCCTAACCATGCTGGAAAGAAAAATCAAAATAATTTTCCAGCACCACAAGGAAGACTCACACTTGAAGCTCCACCTACCAATACTACTGCGGGATGCTATGAGGCCGAATAAGATGAATATGCACATCCATATTATCCCATGGAAGAAAGTGTTGATCTCTTTCAAGATGAAGAAATGGAATCAGCTGGCGACTCCAATATTGGATATTTACAAATGGTGAATGAATATGAGGAGGACATAGTGATAGATGCATATGTTGTCTTTACACGACATCAATAGAATCAACTTGATCAAACTCAAGCTATTGCTCCACCAACAAAGAAGCCATCGATTACCATTGCAAAAAGAGGATCTCCTCTGCCTTGACAACCCAAAAATGCAGCAAACAAACAAGTGCTCCTTATCCCCCTCCATTAGTTCTTGTCATTCCCAAAGCCAATCTCCTAGTTCCGAAGACCAGTGTGCCTTTTGTTAAACCTATTAGTGAAGTTACCACATCCACTTTACAAAATTCATTTCAGGCTTTTGACATTATTGATCATGCCAAGAAAACCAAGATCCAAATGTCTGAAGTTGAATACCTCAAGGCCAATCCCGACCAATTTGATAGGCTTGTTAAGTTCGTGAAGGATAAAGAATTACCCCAAATCAAGATTCATCTCTTGATATTCCTACTGCTTCAAAGCCCTAGACGCCACATAATAACCTTGTTTCTACCCCTCTAGTTGCATCTGGGCGTATTGATCCATTCTTTATTTCTTTACTTGTCAATGGCTTTAAATTAAGCAGCTGTGTTATAGATTTCGGTGCATCAGACAATGTGATGCCAACCGAGGTAGCTACTATCCTAGGCTTGAATCTGACCAAAAACTTTAGCCGTTGTTTCTCCATGGAGAACAAACAAGTACCTTTGATCGGTTAGATCAAAGATGCGTAGTACGCATTTTCTGCATACCCAGAAAAGAAAATAAAGATGACAATTTTAGTAGTTGACGTGCCAACGTCTTACAAAATCCTCCTTGGATGCAATTTCTGTAAAGATGTTGGAGGTGAATTGAACATGGACATTTTTGAAGCTAGGATACTTGTGAAAGGCGTGATGTAGAAATTGATTCTTGAAAGGGAGTCAAAATTTTCAGTAACTCAATCCGACGATCCAAGAGCTCAAATTCTATTTGAGTCTTTAGGTGTTGGAACGTATTATCTACAAATAGAAGAGGTTGGTGAATCTTCAACAAGACATGAGTTGGAGAGCGATGATTCTTCCTCAACAACAAATGAGTCATCATCAACTGATTTTTCTATCTCAGATCATGAAGCTTCATCAGATGATGAAGCTACAAATTTTAATACTATTAGTCTTGGTGACCCAAACGGTGTTTGGTTACTCGAGTTTAATGGAAGTTTCTCTTCCACCGGTTTTGGAGTGGGAACGGTGTTCATTTCCCCTACAAGAAAAAAATTCCCTTTCTCTTTCAAATTACAGTTTGACAACACTAATAACATTGCCGGATATGAAGCTTTGTTATTAGGAATGCAAGTTGCATGAAAGAAAGGTGTCAAAAATATTCATGCATAAGGAAATGCCGAGTTGATAGTATGTTAGGTAAGGAATTTGTACCAGACAAAAAAAAACAGACTTAGGAATTATTGTAATCTTGTTTGGGATTGCATTAAAGAATTTGAGGCTTTTGATATATCTGTAGTTCCAAGGGAATATAATGACAAAACTGATTCCTTATCAGTTTCAACCACGCTCTTGATACCGTATAAAGACTTTCATGGTTCCACCTATACCATCGAGTTGGTTTTCTGCTAAAGTGTTCTTGATAATTCAGAGAACTGACAGATTTTCAATGACGATCATCAAGTTGTTTCCTTTTTGGAGAAGGAATTTTTTTTTGATGAATTATACTTTGAAGGAAGTGATTCTCCACATCAAGAACCTATGTTTGATATGGACCCAGTTACAGGAAAAGAATCTTGTAGTTCAAAGGGAATAAGATTCCCAAGGGATTGGTATCTCTAGAGAAATTTTTTGATAAGCATGATCGCTATGTCAAGAAACAACTCTTAGATTCTGATTCGTCTAATGAGGTTGAACATATCAACTTAGGAACTAAAGCAGATCCTAAGATGGTAAACATTGGTAAGTGTTGCACAAATGAAGAGAGAAGGAAATTTGCTAAGTTGTTACAAGAATATATGGATGTCTTGGCAATATTCATATGAATATCTGAAATCCTTCTGACCAAAGGAGGTGCAACACGACATTCCGCTTAAGATTGGAGCATTGCCTTATAAACAAAAGTAGAGGAAATATAACCCAAAGGTTTCTGGAACGATCCTTGCAGAAGTTCATAAAATGTTGAATTCCTGAATAATATTCCCTATCCATCATTCAACGTGGATATAAAATATTGTTCTCGTGCGTAAGAAAAATGGCGAGATTTGTATTTGTGTGGATTTCCAAAATTTGAACCAGCTGTCACTCAAGGATAATTATCCTCTTCCAATAATGGACCAAGTTCTTCAAAACATGACTAGATCTGAAATGCTCTCCATGTTAGATGGTTTTTCTGGTTACAACCAGATTGAAGTCAATTCAAGTGATCAACACAAGATGGATTTTACAATGCCATGGGGCACCTTTGCATATCACTGAATGCCTTTTGGCTTGATCAATGCCGGTGCTATGTTTCAACGAGCTATGGACTTGGTTTTTCATGATGTGTTGGGTAAGTTCATTGTGGTGTATCTTGATGATCTTATGGGTTTTTCTAAAAAACTTCATGAACATTTTTACCATCTAAGGAAAATCTTGGAGAGATTTTGACAACATGGTATTTCCTTGAACCCCAAAAAGTTAATTTTTGGGGTTACAGAAGGTAAAATTCTTGGTCATGTAGTGTTTATAAAAGGAATCAAGATTGATTCAGAAAGAGTTAAAAGTATCAAATCACTCACTCTACCATCAAGCAAGAAGGTTGTCAATTCCTTCTTTGGCAAAGTAAACTTTCTGCGAAGATTCCTTCTAGAATTTGCAGAAAAGACTCGTCATATTGTTAATATGATGGAAGGTAATGACACTTTTCATTGGACAACAGAAGGAAAAGTTGTATTCGATGATATAAAGGAGGCCATTGCTCATGTGCTAGTGTTAGTTTTCTTAGAATACACCAAGGAATTCATCATGTATAGTTATGCTTTCGAGCATACACTTTTGGTGATTCTGGTGCAAGAAAATAGTGAGGGTTTTGAATCCTTGATTACATTCATGAGCTGCCCTCTAAAAAATTATGAATTGAAATATTCCTAAATGGAAAAACATGCTTTTTCCATGGTCAAAGCTATTAAACATTTCCAGTTCTACATTCTTAATAGCCATGTCAAAGTCCTAGTTCTAGATTCAACCATTAAGTCCATCTTAACACAACATGAGTTTGGAATGAAAAGAGGCAATTGGATTGCCAAGATTCAAGAATATGACATTGAAATAAAGCCTACTAAGTTGATACATGGGTGAGGACTATGTCAGCTCATCGCTAAAAATAATCCTGATGAAGAAGTTTCAGAGACTGAGGAGTCAGATCCAAGTAAACTTCCAATGGTGTTATTCGTTAGTACAATTGATGAGTGGTATTATGAAATTTCCCATTTTATCACTTATGGGGAATGTCTTGATCATTTGACTCCAAAGGAGAAAAGGACCATCAAACTAAAGTCAACAAGCTTTGTCTTATGGGACAATGGCTTGTATAAACGTGCATTGGATGGAACTTTCTTGCGATGTGTTGATGAAGAACAACATAAAAGATTGCTGAAGTCATATCATGACTTAGCATGTGTAGGACACTTTTCAGTGCCAGTTACCACTCAAAAAGTCTTGAGAGAAAAGTACTACTGGCCTACACTCTTCCAGGAAGCGTACTCTTGGGTGCGTAAATGTGAATTGTGTCAACAGTTCGTAGGTAAGCCAAAGCTGGCGGCTTTTCCTCTAAAACCAGTTGTTATTGAAGAACCCTTCTAGTAGTGGGGAATTGATTTCATTGGTTTAGTGAATCCACTATCAAGTGCGAGACACACCTATGTCCTAACTGCAACCGACTACTTCACCAAGTGGGTGGAAGCAATTTCGGCTAAGCATACTACTTCTGAAGTGGTATGTAGTTTCTTAAAAGAAAATATCATTTCCAAGTTTGGTGTGCCGAACAAAATTGTTGCTGACAATGCTTCTGCCTTCTCATCAAGTGAGATAACTGAGTTCTATTTTGAACATGACATAACTTTATCTCATTCATCCAACTATTACCCACAAGGTAATGGTCAAGCCGAATCAAGCAACAAGAACTTGGTGACTATAATTCACTAGCTGGTGGATGAGAATCAACATTTGTGGCACAAAGCTTTGTACAATGCTTTGTGGGTAGACAAAATAAATCCAAAGTGGGTGATTGGTATGTCTCCTTTCCAACTCTTGTACCGATTGAATGCAAAAATTATCGTAACCTTAGAACTTCCAACCCTCAGATTGGATAAGGCCATCGAGGATGAGACTTTTGATAATTCAGTCAATAAGAAGATAGTGTATCTCTCCGAATTGAAAGAGAATCGAGTTCAGGCGGCTAACTACATCGCAGAGCATCAGGACTAGGTAAAGAATATTTTTGACAAGAAGGCCAAGTCTTGAGATTTTCAAATTGGTGATCTTGTTCTCCTATGGGACAAGCGAAGAGAACCAAAGGGTATACACATGAAGTTTTACTCACTATGGACAGGACCTTTCAAAGTCCATCGGCTGCATGGTGAAAGCAGTTTCCTCTTGGCATATGAGGATGGAACACCATTTTCTCTTCCTCACAGTGGGAAATATCTCAAACACTTTACACAGTAAGGTGACAGGCGTTCAAATGTAAATATTTTTATTTTAGTCCTTGCATCTTTTTTGTTTTGAGTCTTTTTGTTTTCGTCGCTTGACTCTATGCCCAATGGATGGATAAAGACACTTAAATTTTGGAGTTCTTCTCCCTTCATTCATTTCAAAGAATGACTGAAGGAAGATCTCCGGCTGGAGCTAGTTGTTATCATGGAATCTAGCAGCTCTCGATTCACGGATAACCCCTATGAAACTTGTCCATTTCATAGCCCCATGTACTTGAAGCACACAAAATGAGGTGAATTCCAATTCACCTCGATGCATGGTCCAAAATCTTAAACAGTCTATTTGAGTGTTTCCCCTCGTCCGTCTTTTGAAGAGCTTCAAAATGAGTATCTTCGTGAACTCTCAACCCTTGAGAGTTAGTCAAATTGTGAAACATGTCAGAGCGTTGAAAATCAACGCTCCTACATGTGCCTTAGCTAAAATTTCACTCCAAGTGTTGGAGTACTGAAAATCAACGATCCTACACTTTGTTCAAGTTTGTAATATGCACAAGCGTTAATAATCAACGCTTGTGCACTTTCTATTTGACCAAGTCTTTAAGATGCACAAGCACTAATTTTCAGTGCTCATGCATATGTTTCACCTTAAAGCCCTCCGTAATTAATGCGACTCCAAGTTGTGTTAATGATATTTTTAAAATACTTTTAAAGTGTTTTTGAGTTAATCATCTTCATTCTAACTCGTCATTCCCTCCTCCTCTGTGTGTTGGAGGATTTTCAAACTCCTGTAACTCGTCTTTGAAGATCTATCAAGCTTTGAGCTAGGGTTTTCAAATTTTTTACCAGGTATGTTGTTGCTTCTCCTCTTTCGTCATTTTCCTCTTTCTATTAGCTTTTTAAACTCTATAGATTCTTTTTGAATGTCATCATATACGTTCTCTATGTTTAGGGTTTGTCTTTTCATCTTTCGAATTTGTCTTCCTCTTGTAAAGTCATGCCTTGCTTTTCTTGCTATCCCTTTTTGCATGTCGTGCCCTAGGTTTGTGAGAACACAAGATTTCAATGCATTTCTCTGAACATTTTTTCCATTACTCTTTGTCTAGTTTTTCCCTTATTATCAAAGTGTTTTAGATTTTCGCCATGGTTTTTACAAATGATAAGTACTTCATTTTCTGCTAACAAGGTTTTCTCATTTTGAAATGCTTGAGTGGTGAAATTCACTGCCCTTACACCAAGGTCTTCCCTAAAACATTCAATGTCAAAGCGACATTTTTATCCACCATTGCACTTAAGAGTTTTTCACTAACTCTACATGTAAGAGCAGTGAAAATCATCACTCCCACATGGAGTTTCATAACTTCAAAATGTTAGAGTGGTAAAAAATCCGCATGAACACTTAACTATCGAAGGAGGATGGACATGCTCGAGCATTGAAATTCAGTGCCCATGCATAAACTTGACTTTCTATTACATGCACCACTGCTAATTTTTAGCACTTATACACTTGTTATCTCCCCTACATGCAAAATAATCACCTCAAGATGTAGGAGCGTTTATTTTCAGCGCTCCTACACAAAAGACAGTTTTTCCTTCTAACGCTCTGAAATCACTCCGCTTGCACTCTGAACCCCATTTCTTCACTCATGCTCTATTTTCCATGCTTACTTCATGCTTCCCAATGTTGCATTTTCTTCTAACATTTGCTGATTCACCATTCTTGCAGTTTCTCTCAAAATCTTGTCAAGAGACCCAAAGG
>VDFB02097668.1:0-29526 GCA_007258455.2 Sequoia sempervirens
GCCACATGTCTCATCTAATGAAGCCGGAGGAATGAAGGAAATACTGTGGTAAATTAATCTAGACTTAATACATTAAAAGGCGGGTTACTAAAATGTTCTTGAGGTGCACATGTTTTAAATCAGTGGATATCTTATAATCTTGATGAAAAAGATGTTGGACGGTTAATAATAAGGCTGGCGACTATGTTGAAGGAACAAGATCATGAATGCTCAAGATCTACGGTTTTCCACCATCACGTGATCCATAGTTGCAGGATCTTTATTGATTGCGATATCACGAGCGACTGCCATGTGGACGGCTAAAATATTTGTGCAGTGCATGAGTGAGCTTTAATGGAAAATGAGACATTTGCTAACATGATTTGATCGAGATAAAATCAATTCTCTTGTTTTATTTGTATCACAAAGCATTCAAAGCCGTGAGTTAATTTCTGTGCTTCTCAGTCATTCTGCACTTGAATTTGGGAAAATATTTGTTGTGCTTGTCATTGAGCTTGTTGATAAATGTGCTAGGGCTATAGTTTAATTATAGTTGTGAGAAATTGCAGTGCTTTTTTCTGTAATTTCCTATCTTTGGCTAGTCCTAGCTATTCGAAGTGTGAAATTGTAAAACAACCCTAGTTTGTCCAAGATGGCACAGCCAAAGCAACATTCTGGCCAAGTTGACTATTTAAAAAGAAACATGTATGATGATTTCCTGGATCAATTTCCCTGCTCAATGAATGATAGGAAGAAGGGATTGGTTCTAATGCGAGGGAAAATCCTGGGGGAAGGGTTAGTATATAATTTCTCTAACATTGCCAATGCTAGGGTTCCTCTCACAGGCTTGGAAATGTTTAGATTATGGTATGGACAGAGGAATTTTCCTCACCCCTTTTCAAATGGTTGGATGTATGATTTGGGAAAGCTGGTGGTTCCAAACGTGTTCCCTGACATAGACTTACTTAGGGCAGTGGCTGCAAGATATGACCCTGTCACACGGGTAATCAAGGGTAATGATGAAAAGGTTCTATTGAGCATTAATAGAGAAGAGGTCCAGCAGATTTTTGACTTGAGTGAACTGAGTGAAGACTTGGTTCCTATCAATCTTGAGAAAATGAAGTAGGAATATGCAAAGTTGAAGTCTCTTTTTAGAGCTAAGTTTCTTCCACCTCATTTGGCCAGGGCAGGAGGTTCATGATTTCATATCAACCCCAGTGACCAGGAACCTTTCAAATTAAATTGTTTTGCAAATCATTTCTTGGCCACCTTCCATTCATTGTATTAGATTTTGGGTTTCAGTAGTGGTGCGGTGATGCCTATTGCATACATGTTCATGGGGGTGCAAATATAACACCCTAACTTCTCTGTGACATATGACTTTGCTTCTTTCTTGGCTGAGAGGATACATGAAGGGTTGTCAAAGTTGTAGAAAAATGATACCGACACTCAATTCTTCTGGTATTCTATGTTGATGCATATGTTCTTGTTCAAGAATGCTTAACTTTTCTCTAAAAAGATGGAATTAAGGCAATCAGTTGATGGAGAAAGATTGCTAGTACAATTATGGGCTACATATTTATCTTGCAATAAGGAAAGCACCAGTTATGTGCAATTTGATAATTTCTTTGCTTCTAGATTGAGGGCTAGACTGATGGTGAATGTACCCAGGATCCCTAAGGAATTGCATGATTTTCTCAAGCCAAAAGGGAGGAAGCCAGAATTGAAAGTTTGGCATAACTGGGGTGACATTATCCCATACCCAGTCAGCACTGTTTTGAGAGTATACGGTTTTCAAGGAACCCCCCATATACTGCAATAAAATGTGGCACCAAGAGTGGGGTTTTCAGAATTTATGTGGCAAATAGGTTGTATCCATGAGGACAACCTCATAGAGAGGGGTAAGGGAACATTTTTCCCTGATTATACAGTGGTGTCTGATTTTTCCTTTTCAAAAGGAGGCTAGGTGCATTTTGAGAAATTCTTTGATGATTACCATTTGAGGTGTGGTCCAAAGAGGCAATATGATCTTGAGGGTTTCTTTCCCTTTTCAGACAAAGAATAAAGGTTGAAAAATTTGTGCATGATTTCAACTTTCCTAAGGATTTGATCAGAAATGAATTTGATATAAATAGGTAGGAGTTGAACAAGGAGAAATGGATAGCTTATGATAAGCTATTAGATATTGTGAATAAGATGGATCCGAAGTATAATCCATTGTTGGAGTTCAATCCATACCATAAGAATATTGACTTTCTAATGGAGAACTTCAAGGAAATTATGGCCACATTGAGGACCAAAAAGATAAATTTAGAACTGAGTTTGGGTGTACAGGAACAAGGTGCCAGGCCAATTGAAACAAGACCAACATACTAGCCTACAAAAAGGTGGCCTAGGAGGAAAAAGGATGATAGCAGTGATGAAGAGGAAGTGGTCAGAAAAGGAAAGCAAATAATGAAGTTTCCTTCACAACAAAGTCCAAAATTCAAAGTGCCTAGGGCAATTAAAATCATTGATTTAGAATTATCACCAGAAGACAGTCCCTCATCACCACCATATGAGCCAAGCCCTAAAAGATAAAGAATTGATCAACCACAAGAGGATCTAATGGATGAAATTATTGTTACTGATCAGGACATGCAGGTTGGTATGCCTTCCCCTTCTAGGCTAGCTGAATTGGTTCTATCTGATTTAGATATGAAAGGAAAAAGTGTAGAAGATGCAAGAATGAAAGCATGTAAGGAGTTTCTAGATGACAAAACATTTGTAAAAATTCATGTAATCTTACAATTGGTATGGGGGATCAAATTTGAGGAATATCAAGAGAAATGTAAGAAGATAAGAGAACTAAGGCCTGACAGGTCAGACCAGGATAATGATGAGGTAAAAGCTGAATTAATGGAGGGATTTAAGAGCATCACTCCTTAAGAGGGAAGAATACTGGTAAGTCAGGCTGGTGTGTTGATTCTTCCTGAATGGGACATTGTAGATGTTGTAGCATTTAATGCTATTTTAAAGTCCAAGCATCCTTTGCAAGACTCTGATGAAGTCAAGGCAACATTGCAAGATTTTTCCTTCAGTGAGGAATATGAAACTTTGGCAATTTGGGCATTGGCCCCTCAAGGAAGAAAGCCAAATGTTAAGGATATTAATCCAAATTTCAGAGGAGGATTAATAATAAAGAGAGATTCAGAAACCTCAACCAATGAGGCCACTAATTTGACTATGAATGTGGCCAAATTGGCCGAAAAGACTACTAAAAGGGAGGTGGCTGAAAAGAAGATCCTAATGGAGAAGTATAACCTTTTGATTGAGGAATACAACAAGATGAAACAAAGGAATGTTGAGTTGCAGACTGAGTTGGAAAGGTTTAGGTATAAACAGATTGGGGAGACATCAAGTGCTCCAAGGACCAATACATTACCTTTCACAGTAGGGTCAGTGCCTCATGCTTCTCCAATTGTTTCCACACCAGGGTCTCCCAGTTAGAATCTTTCTCTCACCCCTCATTTAGAACAAATTGATGAAGAAATAGAGTGCTCTTTTGATCCTACAAAGAAGCAACTCTTGCAAATAATTGGTGAATTGCAGACATCATTGAAGGTAAGTGAGAAGGGATCTCTTTCAAAGCAAAAGGAGATTGTTACTACTGTCTTGAGGCATTTAAATGAAAAGGTCGATAGTAAATTGCTATCTATACATTCTTTATATTCTTTGTTGTTAGATGCAATAAAGAATATTGATAGGGATCAAGAAGTATTGATACCATTGATTGAAAATTGGTTCCCTAGGGCCAATGATTTGGATGTTATTTATAAGGCTTCAAGGTTTGATACAAATAATAGTCCCCAATCATTAAAGCCTACTCAAGTGTTGGTTAAATCATTGCAAGGTTTTCAAACCCTACCAGATGATTTGAGTAGGAAGATCAGGGAATTGGTGAAGAATTTTAATGATTGGGGTACCACATTGTTACCAAATATAATTGATGAGCAGAGGAAAATCAGGTCACTCCAGTAGTGGCAGGATCAAGCAAGTGAAGTCATCAGTGATCAAATTAAATTAATTTGTGATGAGTCAAATTATGACTTGTTGGTGAGATGTATGGATAGAATCATTAGTACCTACTCATTTTTGGAAGCTTTTGAAAGAGATGCAAATCATGTAGCGGTAAAATACACACCTTATAATACCAAGGTGAATGAGGTGATTAATTTTGACTGGACAATTGATGAAGAATACCATAAATGGGTAACTAAATATTTGATTGAGGAAGAGTAAAAGGCATGGACTACTAACAGGTGGTAAATCGAATGCTACGGTTGCAATGGTTTCCAGTTTTGCTTTGATGGAATTCTCGGCGCGGGTTTCTTGTGGTTTTTTGTTTTTGCATCAACTTTTCTCGGCTGACATGATGAACAAGAATATTCTCTAAGGTGATGGTTGTTGTAACAATTTTTGGAATATCACCAGGTGTGCCAACTGGATGGTGACATGTGTACTTTTTGGCCCGATGCTTGTTTGCTCCTTCATTTTCTATAAGAAGGATTTCAAGGCCAAAAGTATTGGTTAGCAAGTTAGATAATTTATGGTCGAGTCTAGGTGAAGTTGCAGAGAAAATTGTAAAGTTCGATGGTTTTAGAGAGAAATAAAATTTAGGTTCTGAGTAATTTTGTAATTAGTTTTGAATTCATGGGGATTTAATGTTGTATAACAGTTCTAGCATTTGAGTTGAAATGATAAATTCAAACTCATGTCTCTCCACTGTACATGCATATCCAAATTTTGAATAAGATGACTAAGGGTTGTTTCATTCATCTCACTGTTGTGGTGTGTATAATCCTTATTTTAGCTTTAATTCAAGGAATTAATTAAAATGCTTGAATGGTATTATAGGCAGATATGTTATGTATAAGGATTTGATAAGTAGTATTGGGTGAGAATGCATACTGATGAAATTGTAATGTAATATTGTCAGGGATCTTATAAGTTATATGTTATGTATTAAATCTGTCATAAACCTTTAGATGCTTATGAATTTGACTCCTGCAATGGATGTATGGCAGTGATCTAAGTTGTACTTATTTGTGTAGTTCAATAATTGTTTGTCTTTACCTAGAGCTTGCTACAAATTGCAAATTAATGACTATATTTTACTATGGATTGTGTTGTAGTTATCTCATGCTCCACATAGTTGATATTATGGATGAACAACCAATTTTATTCGATATTATCCTATTGTGTTGAGCTATTCAATGGGATTATCCGTTATGTGTTAATGTTGTTTATGATATTGGTGTAGAGGTTGTAAACACATTAAGGGATCAACATCCTGGGTCTTGCAGAGCCCAAAGTGTAGGAGGCTTTTTAAAGTCCTCATTAGTTGGTCCAGGTCCTTCGAGCTGCCCTTGATTGGAATTGGCAATCCCATAGGTAGATTAGAAGACCAACCTGGTTACAGTGTAAAAAAAAACCAACACCCTCTACCTTTAACCCTAAAAAACCATTAACCCTTAAACTCTAAACCCTTAAACCCTCTACCCTCTATCTCTCTCCCACTCCCTCCCTCTCTCTCTCTCAAGTCTCACCCTCCTACCCCATCTCCCTCTATAAAGTCTCTCTCTCTCACTCACTCTTATCTCCCTCCCCTCTACCCTCTATCTCTCTCTCCCACTCCCTCTGTCTCTCTCTCAATGAATCCCTCTATCTCTCTCCCCTCTACCTGTTAGTTGTTTTTACTGTAACCAGGTTGGTCTTATAATCTACTTATGGAATTTCCAATTCCAATCAAGGGAAACTTGAAGGACCTAGACCAACTGATGAGGATTTTAAAGACCTCCTACACTTTGGGCTCTCCAAGACCAGAGGGTGATCCCTTAATGCGTTTACAACCTCTGCACCATTATCGTAAACAACATTAACAACAATAGATAATCTCATTTAATAGCTCAACATAATAGCATAATACTGAATAGAATTGGTTGTTCATCACTAATATCAACTATTTGGAGCATGAGATAACTACAACACATTCCACAGTGTAAAATAGTCATTGATTTGCAATTTGTAGCAAGCGCTAGGTAAAGACAAACAAAATACTGAACCATACAAATTAGTACAACTTACATTAGTGCCATATATCCATTGAGGGAGTCAAATTCATAAACATCTAAGGGTTTATGACAGATTTAACACATAACATATAAGATCCTTGAGAACATTGCTTTACAATTTCATCAACATGTATTCTAACCCAATACTACTTATCAAATCCTTATATAGAACATATCCACCTACAATCTCATTCAAGCATTTTAATTAATTCCTTGAATTAAAGCCAAAAAAGAAATCATACACACCACAAGAGTGAGATGAATGAGACAACCCTTGATTATCTTATTCAAAATTCAGATATGCATGTACAATAGAGAGACATGAGTTTGAATTAATCATTTCAATTCAAATGCTAGTATTGTCATAAAACATCAAATCCCCATGAATCCAAAACCTACTACAAAATGACTCAAAACCTAAATTCCATTTTCCTTAAAACCATCGAACTTTACAATTTGCTCTACAACTCTACCTAGACTCAACCAAAAAATATCTAACTTGCTAACCCGTACTTCTGGCCTTGAAATCCTTCTTATAGAAAATGAAGAAGCAAACAAGCATCGAGCTAGAAAGTACATCTCATTTCACATACTTTTCTTCACAAAACTCTTGAGGACAACGGCTATACCCTCTTTATTTCTCATCCTATGCCCTATTCATGCATCCTACAATTACAATAGTATCCATGGGGCCTCTTACACAAGCTACAGTAATCACAAAAAGTGTAAGAGCCCCTTTATATCATGTTTGGACTACAAAACCCTCAAAAATAGGGTAACCAAGCTGTATGCAAAGAAATGAAGCTTTCTAACTCAAATCAACGCCTTAAGCCCTCAAATCAGATTCAAATCAAAGATAACACATATCTTCACGACTTGGACTTGATTTCACATCAAAATATGGCTACATGTGATGTACAGTGTTGCATAATAGGAAAAATACAAAAAAAATTAAGAAAAACACAGATTTTTGAATGTCAAGAGCTTGTATTTTAAATCCTCAACCATCAACAACCATTACAATGACCACTTTATGCCTTTTAAAGGCCTTTACACGTCAACCACTGAACAACCACCTCTACAACTGAATTTTTAATCTTTTATGATCACATGAAACATAAAACACACAAATTCAAGGTTGTTAACATCACTATTGAAATGTTTTAATTTTTTGACCTTCAAAAATTAAAAAGTACATCATTAAATTAATTATGTAATGGCATAAAAATTACAAATATCATGAATTAATTATGTAACCACATAAGTCAAATATAAATCTATCAAGAAATTAATATCAAATAGATAATATAATCGCATAACTCATACATGTCAATGTCATTGATCTTCTTCTTCATCCAACTCTTTGTCTGTATCATTCAATCTAGATTCGAAATTTTAAGGATTATTCATATCATCATCATTGTCATCAATATCAGTTTCGATAATGTCATCATCCACACATATATCATCTTCATGAACATTAACTCCTACATCATCATGATCTAGTTCCTCCTCTTCGACATCTTCGTCAGGGATATCATCAACTAATTGTTGATCCTAATCATAATCTACATCATCTTCTAGTTCTTCGGTATCTTCTTCTTCCACCACATTATACTTTACTGGCCTTCCTCTTGGATCATGTCTAACAACAAATGACCAACTTGGTTTACCTGGAACCTCTGAGTAAAATACCTGCTCACATTGGCTTGGAAGAACATAGGGCTCATTTCCAGCTCGCTCGATCAACCTTGTATTGACCATGGTAAATTCATTATCATGTTCAATAACAGTTCTCTTAGGATCATTTTCATTCAATCGTAGACTGTACCATAGGATGACGAACATAATTAATTTGAAGGATTTAAAGTCACACTCAAGTATATCATCCAAAATTCCATAATATCAATTTTCTGAGACTTCTGGATGTATGTCGCTTCTAGATGAAACATTAGTCACCTGAAAGACTGCAGTTATACCAGAATGACAAGTTTTCTTCATGTCATTCAACATTTTGATTCAAAATTTATGACCATTGCACCACATAGCCTTGTGGTGTTTCACCTACAATATGTCAAACATGTAAAAATTATTGCAATATCGTCAGTTGATAAACATATTTATTCTTGGCCAAATGTATGCAAAGAAAACAATGTCAACATATATATACATCAATATAATTGAAAATAATTAAATAATATGGGTGATTAATATATTTATACGTACCTATTTATCTCTTAAACCATATGCTAAATCAATTTCCCTTTGTGTAACATTGGAATCTCCATTACGATGAGCTTCTTTAACTAATGAAGCCACACCTTCCCATGTTAATGCATGACCAGATTGTTGACATCATTCAATCCATACCATCATCCAATCAAGATTGTTGGCAACATACAAATGTAGTGCATCCCACTCTCGACCAACTGTATAAAAAAAATAAAAAATTCACAAACGATGTATAATTAGTTAAATACCACAGTATACGACCTTAATTTATAATTGATGTATATTGAAGATTAAAAATTAAATAAGTAAAATATACATAAAAACCATATGTAAAATGTATTCCAATCAATCTCCATGACAATCTTATAATTACCTCTCACTTTCCTCAATCTACCTTTCCCCATCAGGTACTCCCCTTCGAATTTGTTAATGAAGTTGGGATCCCAAATGCGATCTACATGGATCTTTGCTGAAAGCTTAGGAATATATTAAATAATGTATACCATGGTCTGGTATACCATATATCCCTCCACCATAGAACCCTTAGGATTTTCTCTTTGTCTAACCAAAGCCTTCAAAAATTTCAAGTGCTTCTCAACCATCCACATTGACCTTGTGTGTACAGGTCCACACAATTCAATCTCCTCAACTTGGTGTATGAGTTAGTGTTCTTGTGCATTGAAAAATGTCGAAGGTAGACACTTTTGCATTTCACACATTAAACGAGGAATTTTTCTCTTCTAATAATTTATATCTTTTTTATGGATTTCTTTAGATGACAACCATCTACAAGTAATTCAAGACGCAAATATATTAATGAGATTTAACAAAAATATATAGTATATTACATAACAAGCAAAACAAATGGCAATTATAAGATGTATACAACGAATTGAACAAATACCGCTACTTACCTCATGTATTTTCCAAGGTCATATATAACTTGCTTGACATTGTTGTCAAAGTTGTCTGGGAGAGATAGAGGTAGAACGTACCGCAACAATTATAAAATGATCTTTTCATTATTTTTTCAAAAGTAGTAAACACAATACACTGAAAAGTACATGCATTATACAAGTGTATATAATATACTAGAATAATTACCTTAATGAAGGTATGCCAATAATGCGTTTTCATCCCTGACCCAAATTCACCTTTCTTTGATATTATATTGTTTATGTTCGTGGAAAATCTTGTGGGAAATCAAATTTTTCTTATGACTTCTTTTATAGCATTGCTTTGTTGCTCTATTAATAACCAAGGAAGGGCACTTATATTAATTTGGTCTCCATCACTATTTAATTGAATGAAATTTTTTATTGCATGATTGGCTTCTTGAATGTCACTACAAATTTTGACAATTTTTTCTTTGTCATGTCTTCCATCCAATATTTGCCATAACGTTTCTGTTATATTCTTTCCGATATGAATTGTATCAAACAAATACACAATTTGTAGCTGCTCATAGTAGGGCAACCTACTAAATTGTTTGGGATAACTTTCAGTCCCTGTGGAAGCCAACCATTAATGCCTTGATGACCTTCATGAAGTATATAAGTTAAAAAAATTAACAACGACAATCATTGTCAATTACAACATGAGTAAACAAAAAACAATATAAAAATATAAATTCAAAAATATCATATATGATAGATAAACAATTTGATCTGATGTATAACCTTAACGATTAATTCTATTATATTCCAACTTCCATAAGCGAGGTGTCATTCTTCGTAGTTTTGATGTAGTCTCCTCTTTCCCATTGAAAAGATATTTTTTAGTAGTTCGATACTTATGATTTCTATGGAGGAAGTTCCTATACTCATCAAAGACCTACTTTCCTAAACTTGTTGAACGATGAGATTTCATCTTTGGACCGCAAATTGGACATGCAAATTTTCCCTTTGTTTGAAGACCTACAAGATCATATATAATTGGATTAAATATGTCAATTTTTATAATTATATATAATGAATAGATTATTTTAAAAACATGAATGATATCTACTTCATCAAATTAAATATTGTTAAAGTGCAGTCGAATGTTATAACATACCACAAAAATGTGTTATCCTTGGGGCATCATGAATTGTCCATACAAGCATTGCATGGAATTGAAATTGTCTTTGTCCTATTGGTCTAGAGACATCATACATAGTGACCCCATTCCATAACTTTAGTAACTCGTCGATAAGAGGCTCGATATATACATTCATATCTTTAACTTGGTACTTACCTAGTTGAATGAACATAAACATTACATAATTATTATGACCATTTTACTACAATATATATAAATTAATGTACATGAATATTGAATGAAAAAAATATAAGTCATTATGCAACAAATAAGACAAATGATATTCTAGTACATTAAAGAAAATTGATGTAAAAAAATACCAGGAACAATCATTGACAATATTATGTTCTCCCTCTTTATTGACATCCATGGAGGAATGTTATTGTTGATAACAAAAACAGGCCACACCGAGTAAATAAATCTCAGCTCTCCAACTGGATTGACACAGTCCGCTCGCAATGAAAGCCTGAGATTATGAGTTTCTTCTTTAAAGTGTGGCCATTTTTCCTCCATGTCCCTAAATGTAGAACCATCCACAGGCATTCAAAGAATGCCATCTCCACTTCTATTATGTGCATGGTAATCCATAAATTGTGCTAAGCTTTCTCACCTAAATAATCGTTGCATACGTGGAATAATGGGAATATAACAAAGAACCTTGCAAGGCACATTTTTTGTTAGTTGATTTGTTCAATATCTACTGATTTGACATTCTGAGCATTTTGTTGCAAATTCCTGTTGTTTATGATATATAATATGATCATTGGGACATGCATCTATTGCTTGATACTCCATTTCGATATCTTTCATAATCACAGATAAATCTCGGTATGAGCAAGGTAAAATATTTGATGGTGGTAACAAAAATTCACCAATCAATCTACAACAAAAAATAATTTGTTAATATAAATAATATTAATGGTACATATTTCATCATTTATTTACTAGTGATGAACTAACAACAATTAAAATAGATGAAAAAAGATGGCATATATGACATAGCTTAACATTCGTGAGATTGCTATGTTTAATAAACTATTCATAACCTTCAAGTTCAAAAGCAACAATACAGAAAAGAGAAGAGTTGTTTGGGAGCCTTCATAAAGGGGCTTGTATGCCTTCTCAAGTATAGGTAAATCATGAACATCATCAAAATCATCTCGATCATCATGATCAGCTCTGCCACTAAATGTGTCATAGATCAATGTATTTGTACCATCATCTTCAACTTTGTTTTCTGGCGCATGATCATCTTCTTCCATAGGATCATTAACTTCATCTTCGATATTCACAGCTCCATGTTCATCCGCTTGCAAAACCACATTCTCTAGGCTGTGATAATCCATATCATCTACCCTAGGGCACCCCACCTTTATAATAATGATAGACACAAATAAACCATAATCATGATCAAGAGATTATATATATAATGTTAAAACGATATAAACACATATAATGAACAACTTACCAATGGACGATAATCATGCCCCCTTCAACGTGACCATGCTACCTATAATTTTTCTCAACTGTTGTGATTAAAAGTCATCTTGTCTTTAAGCCCTTGCAATTATTGCAAGGACAATAACATTTTCCATCACTCTTTCTTTTCAATCTAGCCCACAATCTATCAAGTGTCTCTTCATTTTGTTCTAGACTAATATTATCTGACATGATTTTTCTTTACCAAGCTTGACTATTTAGATCTTCAAAAAATATCAAACTCACACTTCAATAATTTTTATTCATAGACAAGTAACAAAATCTAATAATTCTGATATTTTACACCAAAAAAATTTGGCATGCAACCACCCCTGCAAAAGAGAAGATAGTCTGAAGTTAATGACCCCAAAAAATAAATTTAAAATGCTAATTCCAAAACTTATTAAATTATGATTTCACTATGATTTCCAACTGTTAAGACTCCTAAAATAATAATATTGAACTTGATCGCAAACTTCCTACAATGATGGAGGTAGCGAGCTAGTAAGAGAAAGTGACCCATTCCTAAGGAGCAACAAGTCGGAATCATCATTGCTAATGTCAATACGGATTTATCCTTTTAGTTAAAGATGCAATGTGTCACTTCTTATGATGAGCTTATCCCTAGGGCCCTCAACATTGAGAGATCCCTAATCGCACAAGGAAGCACACACTAGTAGAATTTGGAAAATAAATGACTAGGTGGCTAAAACTTTTAGTCACAACAACTAAAAATGACTAAATTCTGCTCATTTTTTGCAACTCAGCAATAAATGAGTAAATAAATTACTTGTTTGGTTGTTGATTAAAAATTATTTAGTCACACAAATAAAAATGACTAAATAGTTAATCATTTATTTAGACACAATCCATTTGAATAAATCATTTAAGGAATCAAGAATATAGCTCACCAAAATACTCTAAAACTTTAATAAACATACCCTAAAACAATTGTCAAAATCTTATTTTCAGGCGTAGCCCACCAGAATGGAGTTTTCATTTTAATAAACATACTCTAAGACCTTTGTCAAAACATTATTTTCAAGCATAGACCGCCAAAATGGAGAAGTGTTTCCGTAAAGAATGACAGAGAACGGTGAGGAGATGTGCGTGAAAGGAGGCATAGGATTCATTACTGCTTATCTCATTCTTGCTCTGCTCAACAAATCTTACATTTTTCCAACTACTATTTGTAATCTAGGTATTTACTTGACATATATTTGCATAATCTCAAATTCCTTTAGAGACTTTTGAAGTATCAATGTATCCTATATAGGGTTTAGAATGATTTCTTTTGATTAAAAAAATAAATAAATGATATATTTCCCTATAATTAGATAATGTGGAGATCTCCTAAATCTGCCCCAGCACACTATCCTCTTTGGCACTATATTCATTACTCCAGCTACTAGGGTTTTTCATGTGACATCTTTAATATCTTCATGACTGTGACTTTTAAATAGATCTCGGTCTTTGCTTTAATTCTTTTCACGGTATCTGTTGATTTCCATAATCCACCTTCAATCTCTTCTAAGAACGGTGTCTTAAGCTAGACTGCATAGTATGCATATAAAGCAAGTCCTTCATACCTTCCATTGTTCCAAACCACCATTCACTACCTTGCTTAAAATGTTGCCTCCATAAGCACAATAGCATGTTTTAAAATCATGGTTGTCAGTGATTGACCATTAAGGTCACCACTTTCATCATGAGATACAATGAGATTTTTGTCTTCAACTCAAGGTGTTATGCAAGATAACATTGTGAATTGTTTGTTGTGTACAATTTGATTTTCTTGCACATTTACTGCTTTGCTAACTTCCTTTAAGACTGGGTATTGCACCCTCAGCTGCAATCTCAAACAACTCACTCACTATCACTTGAAGATTCATTTCATGAGCATCCTTCTATAAAATCAAACTATGCCCTATAGACTGCCTACTTACTACAGGGGACTCATTGTTTCATGGTATTGTAGTTCTTAAGATCCTTCAACCTTATTGACACTACTTCACAGTCCACAAGGTATTATTCACTATTCTCCCATATTTGATGAGTCTCAAAACACTGCTCAAACATGCAATCCACTACCTCCATTATACATTAATGGCTAAGAAGAAACATTGAACCTATGATTACCACTGTTACTTCATTTGGACAGTCATTCCTTGATTGCATTTTCCTTGTCTAACACTACCAAAAGCATTTGAAAAATCTTTAAAGTCAACAAGGGGTAAGGAAACTCACTATTAAAATCTCCACTTTACTATGCAAGGTTTGAGCTTTATTATCTTGTCACTACTCAACCTCTTTTTGACTATCACATCTCAAGTTTGTCATTCTTCTTACCGTAGATTGCATGTACAAATGTCACTAAGCTACATAGTGTGCTTGTTATTGGCTACAATCTTTAGATTGCAAGATTTTGTTATTAGCTACAATGTCTCAATATTTCTGGTATTGCAACCTCACTAATCCGCTAGAGTTATTGTTTATGTTTCTACGGAGGCCTAGGGTTTGTACCCTAATCATGCTCTTACCAATGCTTCTATTGGTATTAAAAAACAACCTTAAATCTTGGGTTAGAAAATTAGTTGTCTTGACAAAGTTGTGGTATTATCTTGGATTGTATCCTAGAGTGTGTGGGAAGCTTGTGTTTGATCATTAAGGTATGTAAACCTAATCAGGGAAATGTATCCTATATAGCATGGGTCTTGCTTTAATACTTTCCATAATAGTTATTAGCATATCACATTATTATAGTTTGTGGTAACCCAAGATTGCATTCAAGTATGTAACAAAATTGGTTTGTAGTTTAAGCTATACACTTTTAAGTAATATTCATAAGGTTTAGAAAATCTTGATCACTCTCTAGAATAGCCCATTAAACATGGGTTGTGCTTGAATGCACTACATAATTGATATAACACAACCACTCTGCATATCAACCAGAGTTATAGGCTCTTTATTGCAGCAAGAGGTAATCACTCTTCGATCATGCTATAATTATATCCTAACCTGTTAAACTTGAGACAACCTGAATGCACCCAATGATGATTGACACCTACATTATACAACCTAAATTAACTACATTATATGAGTGCCTCCATTTCTATCACAACATAGCCACATTAAACTTGGGTCACACATGAATGCATCCTGTATTTGTTATAGCACAACTGTAAACCATGACCAATAGAGTTATGGATCACATAATTACAGTCACAAGAATATGTTCCTTGGTTGTGATCTTATGGTGATTCCACACAACAAAATTTGGACATGAAATTCTCAAAACCCTAAACTTCTAAAAATGAAATATGATGAGATGATGCTTTAAAATATGATTTTCAAACTTGGAACTACAAATCTGACTTCACAACTGAATTTTTCAAAAAGACAATGACTACCCTCAACCTAGCGATATCTTCTTGAATTTTTTTAAATTTTTCCCAAGAAATTTGTCATTAGTTCTCGTCTCAAGTAGAGCAAAACACTGTCGCAATAAATCAACGAACTCACTTTTCTTTATGTCGGCCACAATTTGATTTTTTTTCTTATTTTTCATGTTTGTCAAAATTTTGACGAAACTGATAGTTGGCATTTCGACGAAACCCAGGTTCGTCAAAATTTCAAAGAACGTCGGGGATAAAGTTTTAGAAAATTGAAAATTACACATCAAATTTTGCAAGCACCCGATGATACATCAAATTATACATATTTCATTGGACATTTTCGTCAGATTTTGTAGTCAAATGAATTAGTGGGTCATTTTCATATGTCTAGACATTAATTTTTCCCCTCTTTGAGACAAAGTATTGGTTACATTGTGTCAAAGGATTTGATGTTCAGATCAAGATATGAAAGAAATTATATGCCCCACCATTCCTCGACAGTTAGTGAAAAGATAATACGGTGTTGGGTTGCCCCCTCGAGAGGTTGGTCAGAAAAATTACTTTTTTGGTCAGGCTCGTGACAAGGTTTCTTTGTAGTTTAGATGCATAGAGGACAAAAAATTAGGCTCTAGGACCTACATTTATGGTTTCAGATGTTTGAGGGTGCTCAAAATTTCAACCTAGGAGGGATTCCAAAGTAAAAGATTAGGGTTTGGAGGGTAAAAATTGGAAGTTAGGGTTCATTTTTCCTCATTTTGCATTTTGAGCCTTAGTGAATTCTTTCCTCTAGAGATCTTGTTGTGATTGTTGATTTATGATGGCAAGGATTCCAAGTGCCCCATACCATGTAGATGCAATTCGTTCTTTCGAGAGGCCAGCTAGTGCAAGCATCACGGTATGTACCTCTTCCTTTCTTGTTTTCATCATTTGTCATTTGTGTAATTAATGCTCAAATTTTAATTGGACAATAGCAATAATTTCAGTTTTTTTATGTTATTGTTTTTATTTGATCACTAGTGTAGTTTGTTAGGTAATTGTTGTCATAAATTATCCACACTATCATTTAAGTTGATCACTAGTGTAAAATCCATCCGCTATTGTTTACCACTTTTGTGAAAATTTTGTGCTATTGTATTTATGTTTGGAAAGTAACCCCTAATGCAAAAACCAACTGCTAACATTTAAACTAACCGCTTGTGTAAAAGGTAGTCGCTATCATAAAATCTAGCCACTAGTGTGGAAACTATCCACTATCATAGAAAACATGGCCACTTTTGTAAAAACATGTTGCTATCATCCAAAAAGGGCTCGCTATTGTTAAAAATGAATGATTTAGCTAGTTTATTTGTAGTTTTAAGTCCATGATTTGTTTTTCTAGTAAATTCTTGACATTGTGGGTTGAATGTTTTTAGGCGGTTCTCAAACCGTTGTATTCTAGGGAGTCAAGATAAATTCCCATGCTTATCTCTTGTTATATCTCTACCAAGGATTTTGTAGGATAGTTATAGGAAGATCTAAAGAAAGGAGATAATGATGCTCTCACTAGTTGGGAAACCATGGAGGATGGCAAGAATTTTCTAAGTGGAAGGTGGGATATAATCATAGTGGGAAAGACCCTCCTAACACTATACTTGTCCTTGCTACATAATTACAATGGTTTCTTTTCATTTATAGTAAATTGGTGACTTATGCTTGTTTCCCTTATGGGTTTTTATGCTTGTTATTTTGTTTGGATGTTTTCTTTTGGGAGGGGGCACACATTTCTATTATTTTTTCGCTCTACCATTTTAAAATAAATGGCACTATTGTGATGATAAATATTTGAAAATATTGGGAAACTATTAATCCTCAACTGCTATTGAAGGGTAGGTTTCATAATGGATTATCCATTAAGAAACAATCTCTATGGTGGTCCCCCATCATCTTATTTCAAGATAATCCATTAGCAAGTACTCCCTAGATATACTCCCTGAAGTTATTTAGAAGGGGAACTAAGTATCTATAGAATCTCTACTCTAAGGTTGATTCCACCTATATTTATTAACCTTACCTACCAAAGTGAAGTTTAGTTTAAGCCATGCTAACCAAGAAAATTTCCAAATGATCATTGAGGTCATTCCTTCTCAACATTTGCACAAAACATATGCGTTATCTATTTAGCCTTGGTTAAAGGACTAAAAATGGTATTTTGACAACCCTTTTAAGAAAGGATATGCTAATTTTGCATCATCTTTCCATGGTCCAAAATTTGAATGGCGGTCTCTTTGGTTTCCTAATCTTATCTAGGATAAGAATTTTCAAACATTATTAAAAAATGTGTTCATGGACCCAAAGTTACCCATTTTTCCTATAGATTTTTCTTTACTAAAGCTTCCCTATCAAGATACGCATTTGATATACATATATTTGCTTGTATAATCCAAGATGTCCATTTTGTGGGAAAACAAAAAACCTTCTGAACATATTTCCTTTTTTTTGTTTGAGCACAAAATGCTTATAATGGAACCATGATTTTTTTTGGCTTTTAATGTCTAAACCCTTTAATTTTCATAATGTCCTTAATAGGGCTAAGTTTTCCATATATTTCTCCCAACTATGGCATGCTTTCAAATTGGATTTTATTTTTTGTATCTAGAAAGATAGAAATTCTAATATTTTTTATTATTTTGTTGTGGATAATAAATTTATGATTCAATCCAAATTGATGTTGATTTCTAATGCTCTCATGCAATTGCAAGTTCAAGGAAACAAGGTGGGATTAGAGATCCAACATTTTTAAACCTACTTGATTATTAAAGGAGAATGTACACTTACACTATGGCTAGGGTTCCACCTTCTCTATTGTTGAGTGTCAAATCCCCCTATTGAAACCTATATTGTAGCTACTCCATGTCCTCTCATATTCCCCTGATAGCTATTGGAGAGATTTCACTTCTCCACTACCACAAAATTTTGGCTAGAAACACCCCCCCGCCTCCCGACCGCCCCGCCACACACAAAGTGGATAGTCTTCACCTCTACATCACTCTTTTGTATTATCTCAATAACATGGATGGGCGCATTTGGATCAAGAGAAATCCCCTTGTTTCACTTTTTCTATATCTTCAGTAACATTGTGTAGCAATAGGTACATGAGGATCCAATGGAAGGAGATAATTTTGCTCTTACTAGTTGGGAACCCATGTCCATGATAGAAAGGATCAACCATTTGAAATGTGGGATAATATTGGTGTGCAAGCCCCCCAACAATAGAGTTGTCCTTGCTACATAAGTGTTATGGTTTCGTTATATTATTGCTTATCTAGTGACTTAATGGTTGTTTCTTTTGTGGGGTCTATTTGTTATTCTTTTGTTTGGTTGTTTCCTTTTTAGGGGACTACTTGTTTCTATTATTTCCTACCCTTGACATTGACTTTGAGGCATGACCCAATATCACCTATATTTTTTGCAGATCATGATTGTACATTTTAACTTTTGGTAATGTATAGGCTCTCTTTACTTAAAATTGAATATGATAGTTTACTAATTTGCAATTGTCTAAAGGAATAGCATAAATAATTGATATTTTATTGTATTATAAATCTATTAAATTTACTCTCACAACCTTTATTTCAATAACTAACATTCATATCAACTACCTTACATATGTATATACTTCCAATCAACTTTTTGTCAATTTTATTTGAATTGAAATAAAATTTGTAACATGATGAATAGATGAAAAAATCTTATATACTAATGTCTTTTCACCTAAATTAAACATATTACCTAAATTAAACATTTAAATTGAATGTAATAGTTTACATAAGGTAAGAGTATCTCTTCATCCAAAATAATATATATGATAGTTTATTTTGATTCAACTACGCACCATTGATTACAAATAACACATCTCTTCAACCAAGAGTCTCCTCTATATCAACATAATTATATACAACCTCGCCCTTATTAAAAAACACTAATTTTTTTTTGTTTTAATGAATCCATAAATTTATCAGCCTTTTATCTTCTTTGAATGCCCCTCCATTTGATCAAAGAGTCTCCTCTATATCAACATAATTATAAACCACCTCATCCCTATAAAGAAAACCAACATTTTTTTTTAATGAATCCACAGATTTATCAGCCTTTATCTTCTTTGGATGTCCCACGGAACTACCTGATGTGGATAATGAAGAAACCAAATAAACAAAACCATCTCATTAGTGAAAACCACGTTCTCATGACTGAAACCTTATATCTATTATGAGGCCTTACAAATTGCTTTCAATTTACAGGAACTGGACATAAAATACACCTCTGTTTGGATCACCCATTAACCAGCTTAAACACCTGGTCTCAGAGCACACGACATACCGACTGATTACCTACTATGAGGGATGGTGGGTCTGGGCTGGTCGGGCGGGTGTTCGACAGAGAGGATAAGTCGACTGTGATTGAAACCAGGCGTCGATGCAGTCGACATGGAAACTGTGCTTACAAAGAGGAAGTACTCGCCCTTTCTCATTATCCTCAAATTCGCGCAAACACACGGCGCATTCGAGCCCCCCATCCTTATAATCATTCTCCCACGGATACACAAACACAGGGAAACTCTCCACAACTGATTTTTCCAGAGGAAACAATTGCAGGTGGATTGAATCCCCATGGCTTACGAATTGCACTGGTTGATGGCGGCGCCGCCGATTATAAATGATTGCCAAAACAGTGATCACCGCCATGAGCAGAACTGCAGTGAAGAGACCCACACACAACCCAAACATCATATCGTCCATAAAGTCCTCGTTCTTCGATTCCCCGCCGTTCTCTCTGTTGAGCCGACGGTGAGAAGCCATGGCTGCCGATAGTAAGAAATGATAAGTCAGTGGTCGATTGTTATCCGCTCCGTTCCATGTGTTTTGCAGTGATCTGCTCTACATCCGTTTTAGCAGCGGTGAGGTTTCTATTACAGGAATTTATATCCATGATCTGCATGGATAATGGTTTGCCATTAATCTTATTTGGAAGTACCGCCACTTGGTTTAGATATGGAGTTCTGTCATTTGCAAGCTGCCACGTTGAAACGAGATCGAAGACCCCATTGTCAATTCGTCCCTTGACTGCCACCCGCCAAACTCTAACTACTTTAGATATTATGTTTGCATCTTGGAATCGGTTGTCCACCAACATTCGAGAGTTTTTGTTTTGGAAAATCCATTTCCCATCCTAGTTTTATATAGTGTTTCGTAACAACACGTTACTTTAGATATTACGTTTGCTCTCACTTTCTTCTGGATTATTTTTTAAATAGTCGGAAAATTCATTTTTTATCTTAGTTTATATACCTAGTGTTTCATAAGAGGATGTTATTTTTTTAAGGTTCTCACTTTCTTATTGAATTTAAAAGATAAAGTTCATGAAATTGGTTGTTTTCTTAAATAGTTGGAAAATTCATTTCTTATCTTAGTTTATATAGTGTTTCATAAGAAGACGTTATTCTTTTGAGACTCACTTTCTTATTGGATTTAAAAGATAAAGCTCGTGAAATAGATTATTTTCTAAATAGTTGAAAAATATATTTCTTATCTTAGCTTATATGATATTTCAGAAGAAGATGTTACTCTTTTGAGGCTCCCACTTTCTTATTGAATTTAAAAAATAAAGCTCGTAAAATAGATTATTCTTCTAAATAGTTAAAAAATCAATTTCTTATCTTAGTTTATATAGTGTTTCAGAATAAGACGTAGCTCTTTGAGACTCTCACTCTCTTATTGAATTTAAAAGGTAAAGCTCATAAAATAGGTTTTTTTTCTCTAAATAGGTTAGTGCACATAAACACTATTAGATATGACAAAGAGGATAAGGGTATTTAATTTTGGATGTAATAAGAAGATATTTTGTTTGGTTTATGTGTAATTATTTAATTTAATTTTGTACAAAATGGATTTTAAATTGTGAAGGTTTGACAATGGATAAGTGACTCATCTTCTATTTAGATTTACTCTTGTACTTGTAGTTTTAATCTCACTTGTAATATTAATGGTGGTTAGCAATCTTAAATTTTGCACTCTTACTCTTTAAAAATTAAATTGTAAAGCTCATGAAATAAGTTATTTTTCTAAATAGGTTAGGGTACATAAACACAATTAGATAAGACAAAGAGGATAAGGGTATTTAGTTTTGCATGTAATAAGAAGATATTTTGTTTGGTTTATGTGTAATTATTTAATTTTATATTTTACAAAATGGATTTTAAATTGCAAAGGTTTGACAATGGATAAATGACCCATCTTCTATTTAGTTTTACTCTTGTACTTGTAGTTTTAATCTAACTTGCAATATTAATGGTGGTTAGCAATCTTAAATTTTGCAAGTTCTTAATCTTTAGAAATCTGCTTCTTTCTACTATCTAAAAATGGTGGTACTTAAAAGCCTCATTAGAATGTGTTGTACTTGGAAAGTGGTGCAAAGAAAATTTTGATGTAGTTCAACTAAGGACTATTAAACAAAGTAGTTTGGCAATAATCAAACCCTCACAATAAAGTAATTATGTCTAGTCAAATGGAATGACACAAATATTATACATTATTAGGTAAGAATTATTACAAAATGGTGCACATGTGCACAATGTAGTACATAGGTTGTATAATGAAGTATTAACTTAATTATAGTGATCTTACAATGTGTGAAAGATTTTACCATTGTAGGAGTGAGAGATGCTTACAAAATGAAAAAAGAGCACTATATAAATCTAGATCCTATGACAATCTCCAATTGTTAGGTTCTTTCTATTTACAATTGGAGACATGAATATGCTTCCACTTATCCACTCAAGGTCAACCAATTTACAAGCATAATATTAAGTGTACACTACATGATTCCTCAACATGTGCAAAAAGGGCACAAATTTAGAATTTGAACATCTAATTTTGAATTAATATTTGGTTATTCCTAGACAAGTATCAAAGTTTAGAGGATTCTATATAGACTCCAAGTTAGACATGCAACCAAAATACTTCAGATTCACTTTTTCACATTCATGCACTAACATCTAATGACACTCAAAAATATTTAAATATGAGAAGACAAGAAACTCTAAGTTTAGATGCACAAAAAGAAACCTACAAAATAAATCAAATATGAAAGAAAATAAAATATTTTTTGGTTAGTGCAAGATATCCAATAGATTGCGGATTTTCTTCCATCAGACATCTTGAACCTTAATAAAAAGAATAATCCCTTACTCAGCATGGCTATGAACACCTCAATATTATTGCCATAGTGGCCAACTTTTGTCGGAATTAACAACATGGCCTCTTGTATGCTTCTTCCCTTCAACTTTACTAGATATTCAATATATTCTCTACCTTGTGGATTTTGAGAGTCTTTCCTATAAAAACTACTTTATCTCCCTACCTTGCCTAGCAGTTTGGACTCTATTTTTCTAGTTTGAAAATTATGCTATATGCTTGTCTAATCTTTCTCTTCTATTTTTGGGTGAAAGAACAATAGCATTGCCCCCTTTTTTACATTTTGAGCCACTAAAATTAATTTTTTGTAACATTCATTACACTTTACGAATTATAATAGACAAACTACCACAAATTTAAAGATGATGCAAACTAGTCATTTATGATATTTTCCAAATAGATTCAATTTATAATTATAAAAAAAATCAAAAATAATTTTGATCATATTTTCAAAAAACACATTTATTACATTTTATGTATTATATTAACATTTTCCTATAATGCATAACTTGAACTAGAAATATATGTAGAAGAGAGGGGCACATCCATAAAAATTGCCCGCCTATTTGCAAGGCCAATGGCAATTCTCGGTCCAAGCCTAGTGTTGTGACTCAAGTTGTGGAGCCTCTTTCCAATGATGTTGCTAGCTCTGGTGGCGTCAGCTCTTCTCCCCCTGTCTCAGTCGGGGCCTCTCTGAGTTCTTTGTCGGCTTCCGATGGTTTGTCTCCCCCGCTCTATTGTTTTCCTCCTCACACCCTGGTGCCTCGTCCGCCGACTTACCTTCTTTGGGTCTCCCTACCTCCCCCGTCCAAGGTTCCCCTTCTGGTCTCCCCTCCTCCCTTGAGTGCCATCCAGTGGCCATCTGCAATTAGTTTGAGTTGATGCTTCATGTCGATCTCGTTCCTTCCCTACCTTCTCTTTTCCCCCCGTTCATCTCTAGCCCCGATCTCTCTCTCTGTGCTCCAGTTGTGGAATTCATTAATGTCTGTGAGGGCTCAACCCCTATTGAAAAAAATTCTCAGCAACTGGCATTAGAGGAAATAAGAACTGACATTAGAGGAAATAAGAAAGAGAGGTGAACTTAATAATTCTAAAAGAAAAATTGAAGTTATTAAAACTTATGTAAATGGTGTTAAAGTCGAGGAAGAGAAAATTATCACTAACCTTCAAAAACAATGTTAATGCAAATAGAAACCCCTCACTGGTTAAGCATATTGTCTCCACGTTTGAAGCCAAGGAGCTCAACAATCTGGGCCCGTAAGGCCAGCCCCTTCAAACCATGTCTCATGGAAATTTTTGTCGAAGCAAACCCTCCTCTGCTGGCAGCTCTAGTGGTGTCAATATGTTAACCAATGAGGAGGTAATCTCCCACTCATCGAGGAGTGATGCTAAAGAAAATATTACCTTAAATAAAGATGCATTGATCAATAATTGTGCTTCGGTGGGGATTGGGGATGTCCTCACAACTGCTTGTGGTGGATCCATCCCATCCCCCCGGTAGACACTATGGAATCCCTAACTAAAATGGTTAGGAGGTGGTCTCTTTATAAGGCTGAAACCTCTAGAGGGGTAATTGATAACTCCAACCCATCTATTGAACCTGCATACCCTATTGGACATGGTGATGGTGAGAAAATCCCTGAAAGTCATGTGCTTATCTCTAGTGGTGGGGACCAAAGCATAAAATACAGTGAGTCTAAGAAAGCCTCAATGGTTGAGGAAGACCTGATAAAGGATAAAGGAACAAATTTGGAAATAATGAAGGATTTCAAGGAGGCCACTCCTTGCCCTTCTAAAGAACCTAAGAAAAGAGGTCAGAAAAAAGGAAGTTCTATAACCATTAGCAAGAATAGTGTGGGGATCATTCAAGGAAAAAGAAAGAAAACGAGTATTGTTCTGTCTATTCCCTCCCCCAAAAGAGTTGAAATCGAAGAGAAAGCACCTAAATACTTTGAGTTATTTAGGAATAGTAAAGAGACCAATTGTACCAATGGTAATAATAATGATTAACTATACCTCTTGGAATGTTAGGGGCTTGGAATCCCCCAACAAGAAATATGTGGTGAGAAGGTTTCTCAATCTAGAAAAAATAAGGACTTTGTCTTGCTGAAAGAAATAAAGGCAGTTGGGTTCACTCTTGAAACCAACATGAAGAACTTTATTTGGGGAAACTATTTTTATCTTGTCTCCCAACATGAGAAGGGGAGAGGTTGATTTTCCATTTTGATGGCCAACAAATGGAAAACTTACTTAACCATATTGGGGGTATGACCCTACAGTAGAGTTGTGAGGGCCACATTTAAGAGGGGAGACTCCAAATTTGGCATCTGTTCAATTTACGCACCAAATGATTACATAGGGAGGATTGAACTATGGAAATGGTTAACAAGCCTCCCAGATGTCCCTTAGATTCTAGATGATGACTTCAATATGATTGAAAACAAGGAAGATAAAAAAGGTGGTATCAACATGGATTGGAAAGGTAATGAAAAATATTACTGGTTTAGGTTGAGAAATAAGCTTAATATCATTGATCCTCTAGAAGGTATGAAGAATGAAAGTAACAGTGTTTGGTACACTTGGTGTAATGCCTAAAAAGGGGGGAAAATAATTTACTGCGGGCTAGATAGGTTCTACGTCAATAGGGACTTTTTTAGTTTTGATCCCATCAATGGTGAAAGCAAGGTGATGGTTTATCCCTACACTCTCTTTGATCATCACCCGGTCAAGGCCAAGATAACCATAAATAATGGTGTTAAGATAAGCCACACGATCATAGATAACTTCATTCTCAACACTAGCCTGTTGAGTGATAAGGATTGTATAGATGTTGTAAACACCTTAAGAGGAGTCAACAAATGGCTACTCAAGAACAGTGGTCCAATTGAAAGGTGGAATAAAAAGATGGGTGGATGGAGAATAATATTTCAGAAAATAGGTAAAAAGAAGGCAATGGACAAACTAAGCGAGGAAAACTGCCTCCAAGATGAATTGTTGAATGTTGAAACCAAGATTCAGAAGGAACCTATGAGTGATCAACTCTATAAATAAATTAACAAGGCTAAAAGCTCCCTGAGGAAATTGCAAACAAACAAAATTCAAGGATTAAAAGTTAGGGTCAAATTCAACTAGCTAGACAATGGTAACAAAGGTTCAAAGTTTTTTTATTTACATTAAGGACAAAGGACTGAAAGAATAAATTGATCAGAGTTGACATAATGGTGTGACCTTGTCAAATCAAGATGAGATCCGAGTGCAATTTTTTCTATATTACAAATATTTATTCAAATCAGAGGACGATGGGGGGATTGTTTTGAGGCTACAAACAAAATCAAAAGCCTAATTCTTCCCAAAATTTCCAAGGAAGATAGCACTATGCTCTCTGCCACCATAACCAAGGAAGAAATTAAAAAGGAAATCACTTCAATCAGAAATGATAAGTCTCCAAGGGTGGATGGGCTCCCTGTTGAATTCTATAAGGTCTTCATTGATTGGGTGTGTGATGATCTCCATCAAGTCTACATGGAAGCTCTTACCAAAGGTTCTCTAGAAACTTCTATTAATCAAGGCCTCATTAAACTCTTGCCAAAAGAGGGGGAAAAAACCTTGATAAAGAATTTGAGACCCATCACTTTGTTGAATGTCTCTTACAAGGTGCTTGCAAAGGTCATAGCATTGAGGTTGACCAATATTCTACCCAAGTTCATAAACTCCACCCATACTAGTTTTATCAAGGGAAGTAACATACTTCAAAACCTATTAACAAGTTGGGAGGCTTTGGATTGGGCTAAATGATCTCATCAAAATGCTGTAATATTGTTGTTGGATTTTGAAAAGGTGTATGACTAGGTGGAATGGCCTTTTCTCAAAATGTCTCCTGAAGCCTTTGTGTTTCCCCAAGCTTTCTCCAACATGATTGGGATTTTGCTAAAGGATGCATCTCCTCAAGTGGAGGTGAATGGTTCTAGGTTTGAGGTTTTCCAATTAGAGAGGTCCATCAGGAAGGGTTGTCCCATTGCACCTACCCTATTCGTCATTGCATTTGATGCCTTGCATTATCTCCTAATATATACTTATAACTCTCCTAAGGTGAGGGGTTTGGTGCTTCCAGACCAAAATGAGCTCCTGAACATTTAGTTTGTTGATGATATTTCTATCTTTGTGGAGCTGCAAGAAGATAACCTAACCAACCTAATGAATAAACTTAATCTCTTTTGCCTTGCCTCTAGAGCTAGAGTTTCAAGGTTGAAGTCCATTTTTTTAAGATGGCTAGATTCACCTCCTAGCTAGTTGCACAAGTTTGATTTCCAATGTGGGGGCCTTAAAATGAAGTGAGATATCTAGGGGTCCCATTCTCTGTTTCACCTAATCTTAAAGAAATGTGGCTTTGGCTAAAATCCAAAATTGAGAAGAAGTTGGATGGGTGGAATAGGCAGTTTTCATCCTTGGTTGGCAAGATTATGGTGTGTCAAAACATCCTTTCATCTTACACACTTTACTTTGCCTCTGTATGGTTCTTCAGTAGCTATTAGGTTAATGGGGTGCAAAAGAAGATCAAAGGTTTTTTGTGGTCATATAGGAAAGGTAAAAGAAAGATGCATTATGTCCAATGGGATTGGTGTTGTTTGGAGAAGGTGAATGGGGGCCTGGGCCTTAAAGATATAAAGAAATATGGCACTACTTTAGCTGCCAAGTGGGTCATCAAAGCCCTAGATGGGAATAATCCATGGAAAAAATTTGTCAGAAACAACATCTCTCAAGCAGTCCCTAAGTTGGAAAAATCTTGGAAAGCACTTCCTTTCAGTGATTTACTCATCACCAAGTATCCAATAGTGCCCACAGGTTTAATGGTTTTTAGAAGTATTTGGAGGGCTTGAGAGTCAATTAGGGATAACTTCACTTGTCCTCTAGTAATTGTTCTCAATGGTAATCTGATCCACCCTATAGATCTATCTAGTGGAATTTAGAGCACAATGGGAAACCATTGGCCTTGTTACAAGGCTGCTCTACAAAAAAGTGAAATCAAGTCGATATTAAGACATTCAACAATATCTTAAAGGATGGGAATCTAATAGGTTGGGACAAATTAAGAGGACTATGGGTTACCCCACTCTAGTATTGGAACCTATTCTATTATTAAAGAGGCCTGTAAAAATTGGATTCCAAATCTCAAAATAGAAAATTGGGATGATAAGCCTACTAAATTTTTATGGAAGGGAACTCTCCCTCTCCATGAGATTAAGGCTAAGCTTATCTATAAATAAATAAATAACTCTAATACCCCTACTTTCTACCTAAATAAGTCCTAGAAAACCAATCTTGAAAGCAAGGAATGACAAAAGGTCTTCTATTCTTTATGGCATAATATGATTGATGCAAAAAAGATTGTTTTAGATGGTTGGTATTGTTTAAAAAAATTCCTTATAAATTGAATAATGCTAACATTGAGTTATGCAATATTTGTTGGGTTCTTGAAACCATATATCATATTTTCTTTGAGTGTTTTTATGGTAATGAGATGTGGAATTATTTTTGTAATGATCTAAATATATGATGGAGTAATGGGAAAGTAAACTAGAAAGAAATTTTAATGGGAAATGATAAAAATCTGAGTAATTACATGCAAGAGCTGACATTTTTCCTCCTCATCAATTTTGACACCAACTAATTCAAACTAAGCCACCAACATATTGAATGCTTCCAGGTGGTCTGTGATTCATCCACCCTCTTCCATTATCAAGGAATACAAATTCTTCCTCAAAAGAATATTGTTCACTAAAGATTTTTCTTGATACATCTCACCAAGCTTCTTCCATAGTTTCTATGCAGAGGTGTCTTCATGGAAATTGATTAAAACATAGTATTCCAAGCACAATCTGATTAGACCCTTGGATTTACAGTCCATAACATCATATTGAGCAGCCTGAGTAAGATCTACAAGCCTTGAAACATTCTCATCAACAACATCCCACAAATCTCAATCTATGAACATATCCTCCATCTCCAGCTTCCACATCTCAAAATTATTTCCAACAAAATTATCCACCTCTATTCTCCTTGATGAACTTGCCATCTGAAAATTCCTACAACAAGATCACAAAGTATCTTCTGCACAAGCTCCCACTCGAACCTGGATTAGTCCAAAAAACCCAACTACCCACAACTAAAACCAAAGGTGATCAGGCTTTGATACCACTTGTAAGGAAGCTAGGGTAGAAAAACAACTTCCTACACTAATCTTGAGAGGAGAATAATGCAAAAATTTATAGATATTTAATAGTTATAGAAACTTAAAATAAAATAAACATAAATATTACACATACCACAACACTTGATGATTTATGTGGGAAAACCCTTTCAGGAGAAAAACCCCACACTCCAAAAGCTTCCCTATATATTATTCAGAAATCACAACTTAGATTACAATATACTTGCAAAGAAATCTTCTCACAGGAGTATCATCACTCAGAGATCCAAAGACAACACGAATGCTATCAAAATCTCAGAATACATCACCGTCTTTCTACCACAGTCATAATACAACTCCCTCATAAAATAGAGGTACATTATAGGGCAAGACAGGCCAACAAAATATCCACCATTAGATCTAAAACCTAATAATTAACAGTCTAGATTTACAATGTATCATTTATTTAATGTATGTCAGGCATTTTAGGAGTTTTCTAAAAAAGTTAACAATAAATTGTCCACATGCATCCCACTCCTCCCCTTGTTTCCATTGTATATTACACCTATCGGTGTAACTAGGATATATATATATCCTATCAACAATAACCTTTATATAATTGCAAGGTTGAGACACATTTTCCCAACAGTGATATATGTCATTCAGGTTTGTAATTCATAAGGAAAATCTATTAGTATTAAATGACCTCTTACAGATTTGTAACTAAAATGAAAATGTTTAGTGCTTCTTAAAGCTATGGGGGTTTATATGTTGTGTTTAAGTTTGATAAATATATACATACTTTTACCTTGATCATACACCGATCAAAACTA